>VZTJ01001769.1:240159-270004 GCA_013397795.1 Orthonyx spaldingii | reverse complement strand
ACCACACAAAAGATGCAAACCTGAGTAGCCCCTTTGAACAGTGAAGACATTCAGAGTCTTGAATATGGTACTGATTTCTTCACTAGAAATTGCATCTGTCAAAGCTTGAAAGAAACCAGAAAGCATCTGGGCTTGTTTCCCTGAATTTTCCTCAGTACTGAGCCTGCTCTTTCTTCTTGCATTTAATTCTGGTACTGCAGCATTATTTGTGCAAATCATCATCTAAACAGACACATCACTGGTGTGATAAGATCTATGATTAAAAACAGAAGTCTGAGAAAAGGAGAGGGAGAATTTTTTGCCAGCTAATGTTATTATATGTTTTCATCACTACCACAGAATTTGTCCTATATATCATACAAGACGATGAAGACAGAAGAACTCCCTGCAGCCAAGACCTGGCAACAGGAATTTACACAAACCCTCAAGAGTAATGAGGGTCAATTTATTTTATATTTCCCTGGGAAAATAACCAATATTCATCACATATATATTTTATCATGTTTAACATATTTTACTGCAAGACAGAATCTTTGTAAATATATTTCCCTCTTTGCAGTATTCTGCTAAATTTAACTTTGACCTTAATCAAACCTGAGGCTGGAGTTGAAGAAAAGGCATAGCATTTTATCACACATGATCAAGTGTGTGCGCAATTGAGTTTGGTGCTTAGCCACTAGGGACAGATGTCAGGAGTACCTTAACATGACTTTCATCACTGTGCTGAAGCAGGTAGAAGGATTCTCTTTGTGGGAAGGGCAGTTATGAAAACTAGGTCAAAGGAGGAAAGTGAAATAAGAGAGAAAAATCAGAAGATAAATATGTTTAAAGACTGACAGTGTTGAGGCCTATAGCAACATTAAGTAACAAATACATAATAAAAATCCCTTTTAGTTAGCAGTGTTATCTTCTCTTGGGCCAAAATGTAACAGTCCTTACATATATAACGGCATTTAGCTGTCTGAAATTGTTTTCACCTCAAAGGATGCTGACAGGACAGATATCTTGTGAAGTCCACTGTGGTAGTGTGCAGACCACCAGGGACATCCTGCTGGCCTGGCCACTCACCGCTCTGCATTCTACCTATCCTTCCCCTGTTCACCCAGGACTGGCCAGATGTCACGGGCCCGTCATTTGCCTATTGGCTTGCCTCTGGCCTTGCCCACCAGGGAGAGAGGGCATAAAGGACAGAGGCGAGAGGGGGGCTGGGTCAGACCGGCCACGTTCTCCACCACGCACCTTGTGATCCGCTTTCCCTCCATGAGGGAGAATAAAGGGACGCTGATAAAACGCAACTTGTGCGTCTGTCTTTGCCAGCGAGCAGCAGCCACCTCCCGGCCCAGGATCGGAGCCCCCGGAGTAAGGGGGCTACTGAGGGCGGGGTTCGGCGGCCTGGAGGAGCCCATAGAGGAAACAGAAAAGCTACAGTCCACTATAGGGCTCACAATCTTACCTTTCGCTGAAAACCAGAATTTGCCAAAACAGCACTGTACCTACATTGCTAGTACTCAGATACCCTATCTAGGTAATGAGTAGTATTCAACAGCCACTTTTATGGAACACAAAATTTAGCTCACACAAAGTAGATTTACTTCTTACTTTTTGTGTCATCCCACCACAGGATCTCTTCTACTTACCATTACTCCTGAGATATTTTATGTTCTTCTGGAGGAACCACTTGCTGGAACCAAGAGATTATGTAGAAGTTTTTTTACATGCCCTAGAAGAATATGAAGGGACTCTTACCACTGTAATCACTGAGGAAACCTTGAGAGTTTTAAGAAGATTCTCCTCAGATTACTTAAACAATTTCACTCCCTCCTGCTTTTTTTTTTTTATTTTTAACAGTCATGCAGTTTGTTAATCCTGATTCACTGATTTGTTTTCAGGGGTAAATTTTTTTGAGATTTGGCAGTTCTCTTAGATTACTTTTACCAGGCCATGTAATACAAAAGTAGCAAAGCAAAGTGCCTAGCTGACCATCCAGCCTTCACCTGGGCTTATAGAGATGCATTTTCTGTAGATGCAGAAACTTGTGAGCTCTTCCCTCCCCACTTGTGTTGCATAAACATAGGGTAAACTAGAATGAAAACAATCATGCGTTAGTATATGCAATACAGTGTGTGCCCAAATACAGCATGTATGGACTGTCTTCTAACAGCTTTGTATTATTTTTGTATTATTACCTTTCACCTAAGTGAATAAACAGTTACTCAACAAATAGAAAATACAGCCTTGTATTGGAAAATTTAATTCCCATTTAATTTCAGAATATGAAACAAAGCTAGGTAAGAGGGGAATGTAAAGCTTCACTTTCATTTTTTTGTTAATTAAAAGAAATTAATATAAAATGCACAATAGCAGCTGCACTATGTCAGATTCTGCTGGAGAAAAATGAAAGATGGAATTAGTCATATTCACTGGCAACACTGTCTTAAAAAAAGTTACAAGCAAGAACATCTTCAAAAGTGTTTTTCTGCACAGTGAAAAATTATCCATCAATCTCCTTGTGATATTTTCTGTGATGGTGCTGGCTTGCTACCCTCATATATTTTATGCAATGTTTGGGGAATAAAAAAAAAACCAAAATGCCAAAAAAGCCAAAACATGCACCCCAAAAAAAACCCTCAAAAACCAACCAACCAAAAAAACCCAAAACCCAATATATATGCTTTTTTGAATAAATTTATCTCTAAAACAGAGATATTTCTGTATTAGTTACCATCTGTGAACAGGAAACACACTGTTAACTTCATGCATGCAAGTGTATATGAAAGACCAAGAGCCATTCACTGTGGATTCCAGCACCAGCTAAAATTGCAGTGCTGGTAGCTACAAAACTACAGATGTAAGCATTAATTTGATCTGCTTACTGATATGAAACACATTTTTACTTAACCGTGAGCATGGAAATATTGATTCGTTGTTCATGAGTTATGCTTTCACTGTGATTTCTGAAGTCATAGTTGTCAGCCTGGAACAAATTAAGTTGTTAAATAGCATCAGCAGTTCTTCTATGTCTAGACAAATGAAAGAACAGGCTATTACAAGGTGGGAATGGTATCCCAATTTTAATCCTTATGTTAAAGTAATTTTATAATATATATTGTCACACCTAAATCTCCCAAACTGCCAAATATTCCTTTTACTAAAACTTAATAAAATCATTTCCAAAAAGAGTTAAATATAAAATATTCAGTGGCAATAGATGTCTGTTTTAATTGTATGACCAGGAGATAAGCACTAACATTAAGATTTAATCTAGGAAATCAACAACAACTAGAAATTAAGAAAAAAATTCAATAGCCAAAAATCAAAATATTCTGTTTGGTTTAACATCACAAATGTGAATCATCTACCACGTCTCTTTAAAAATTAGATTTAGAATATATGAAAACTTAAATGTTCATTATTCACTGATTTTAATCTGAGCAGAATGTGTGGGGTGTGTGGGAGAAGAAATTAAAAATAGAACAAGTTTATGTGAATACAATGGAAACAGAACTAGAATACAGAGACTCTACACCCCTAGTGGATCCAGACAACCTAAAAAGTGAGAGGGTCATTGTAAGAATGTTGTCTTCATATAAATTGTGAAATTAGAAGTCAGACAGTAGCAACACCCATTTCCTTACTTCAGTGCAACACATAAATGGGCATTTCTTGGCAGCAGTGCCTGCCATCTTACTCAGACATACAGCAGACTAAAGGTTGTATGGACACAGAAGCTAGAACTGTACTATTGCCCTAGGTAAAATTCTTTACATGTCAGTGTGTCAGGATTAAAATATGATGCCAAGACAAAACTGCAGGGTTTTTATTTTGTTTTGTTTTGGGGTTTTTTTCTGATTTTATCTGGGGATTTTTTTGCTCTGTGTTTTTGTTTTTCAGAAGAAACAATCACATGCCTGTTTTAAAAAAGAAAGATGAAGTCTTTGTAGCAATTAACAACCTCATTCTTCAGACACAGAAAGCAAAATAAATAAATAAATGAATTTGAAAAAAACTCATGTCTGTACATACTCTATCATTATTGCCAGAAAAACTGAATTACCTTCAGGCCAGTACTGAGTGAGCTTCAGCAGCTACAAAAAGTGGTGAGTGGTCATCAGAAACAGAGGACTAGGAAAAAATTGTGATTAGCCTTTCCATGTCTTTTTCTGAAAGAACAAAACTAATACCTCGTAGCTCTGGACAACCAATGCACATAGATTACAATTCTCCTAGGACCCTGAAGAAAATTCCTTTTATGGCCCCTGAAAGACGGAAAATATTCCTTCTCCTGGGTAATATCCAAGAATTCAGCCCTTTCTTCCTCAGCTTCTGGACTGTGCCATGATGTAGTGTCATGACCAAAAGATTCTGATACAATGTTGTTTCAGGACAGACCCCCTCACTGGTGATTTTACAACATCAAGTTTCTGTTTTTGCTTTAGAACAAAACAGAATCTCAGAGTAGCACATACAGAGGTTTTTAATTCAGTAATATTCACAGTTAGGCAACCCTCTCCCCCTTTTCAAGAGCTGAAGAAGCAATGAAATATTAACATGTTCTGTTGCAGCAATGCCCTTAGAAGTCAACGTCTATCCCCAATTACCAAGCAAATGAAATAACAGAAAACATTTTAAAAATCTGATAGTCACAGAAACTATGGAAGATAAAAAGTTTTCAACTAAGCAGAAGTGTCAAGATATTTACTTTTCTGATTGCCAACAGCAAAGTAACCTTTAATTGTTCTCTTAAATTAATTTTCTTGTAAATATAATTTTCTTCCTGAATGATCTAAAAACTTGACTTGACACTCTTGGTCCTCATCCAAACAAAATCAAGGACAATAAAAAATGTAAACACATCATTCTTAGGTAGTTTATTTGATTTTCATATACATTCCGTTCGATAACAACCATTTAAATCTTTCTCTGACCCAGTTCTGTTAAAATTATTCTTCACAGATTATTGCTTTTTTTCTCTCTCTTTCTATGGTTTATAAAATCATGCTGCCAGATCCAACAAGCTGACACCCCTGGCTACAGCCACAAGGAAGGGCTTGATTTTCATTCAGCTCTTCACCAGAAAAAGAGACCATTCAAGGTTAGAATAGAAGTGGGAAAGACCCAAGTGAGGCTACATAATAAAAGCTACATACAATTTATACTCTACTAGCTTAAAAAAAGAAGACCTATCATCTGGAAGTGAGTCACAGGCAGGGGAGCACAATACACTGCGACAAAGGAAACTGCTATTTGCTGCGCCAACCCTGTTTGGAACACATGCCTCCATTAAATGTCTTGCATGACTACCCTCTTTGCTTACCTGAAGTCCTCATGATTTTGCTAATCTCCAAGAATTGAATGCAGTTAGCAGACAAGGTGTCCATTTCCATGCCCTGAAAATCATGTGATTTTTAAAAAGTCATATGTAAAAAGCAGCCTAGGGGTAAGGAAGAGAACCATGTTGCTCTGCTTATTTGAGGTTGTTGTTTGGCACTTTTTTTTCCCTGATCTTTTCCATTAATTATAAAGAACCTAGAATTATAAGATAATTGGGGAAATAAAGAAATCTATAACTTTTTTTTTTGGATTTGAGAACCAGAGGTCAGCTGAGTAACAGTCATGTTCCTACAGTGAACCCATCCTTGCAGAGCAGCATTTTAAGTTCCCTATGCTTGGCCAATCTTTACCCAAACTTGCAGATAGGAAGGAAAAATAGGGAGAAGATAAAAGAGAAAAATGAACAGAATAAAGGTGTTCGTTCCCAAGGTGGAAACAATCATGTTTCATCTTAATCTGAATGTAATTTTAAAATCTGCATAACAAAGGTTGTCCTGCTGAGAATCTTTTGCTCAAGGGTTTCTTTTAATACTCCCTGTGCTACTGCAGCTACTATAGAGAGACAGTTCATATTTTGATTGAGAGACACATCTATAGAGACAGAAAAAACCCAGAAAGGTGTGTGAAGGGCTCAATAACACAGCAATGTGGCAACCGCTAGCAAGTATAGGGTTCCTTAGATATCATACATAGCTGAAAAAAGTTATAACAGTTTTATCTAATCTGAGCTAAGGCTGAGCTAGAATCTGAGGCTCTGTTACTGGGTTTTTTTGATGGCCACTAGGTTATTCCAAGCAAAAATCATGCATCAGTAAACATACACCACCAGATGCAAAATAAAGAAAGAAATTATTTAGCAACAGCAACACTGAAATAAAGCGTCAGAAAGTTTTTGAAGTTTATTTATGTTCATGCATCATACAGGAAAACAAACCCAAACAACCCAACACCTGCTCTCAGTAGAGTAAAATATTGATTAAATAATCAGTAACATCCAGTAATAAAACTTAACTACGCAGTCTTTTGAGGCACTAGTATGTTAATGGGAACTGCAATATTGATATTTGTGATATTATTGTAACTGCGTATTTTGGACTTTATTATAGTCTTCCACAGAACAGTTAGAGTCCAGGGCATGGACTCAATACTCTAAATGCAGTGTTCAGCATTTCTGTCAATGTATTGTGTGACATTATGCAGATTGCTTTATCCCTCTAGGCTTTCTTTATATATCAGAGTAATTTTTCTTTCCTCTTGCCATTTATTGTTTATAGATCACCCCATTTCATAAAAACTGATCATCACTTCAACAGGAAGCTTAACGTTTCTAAAAATATTGTCTTCCTTAAAGTCTAGGGAATGCTACTTACTGTAAGACTACAGCATCTGAAACAGCCACACAAGGTCACTTCAGATATTTGCAAGTGGGCTGTGGTCTGAAGCACCCAAGACAATGCAATTTTAACATCTACAAGAGGAATCCCAAGAAAAAATACCTTGATTCAAGGAAAAGGTATGTTAGCTCAGGCTTAGCACCATGCAAACACAGATCAGAGTTAGCCTGAAGTACATACTGTGGAGCATTCCTCTTGATATACTCCAGGCTCTCATCTGTCCCTGATCCTCACTTGTCACATTTAGTCGTACCTTGCTCTGAATAGGATATAGCCTAGAGCCAGCAGGGCAGGATGTCTGCTGACTTGTCCCAGTTTTCTAAATTATATCAGATCGTTGCCTCCTGGGAGAGACTGGAATGTAAATGGTTAATGAATCAAAACAATTGGCCACTTGCTGGGCCAGGTTTGCACCACTCCTTGTAACTGAAAGGGAGGAGGAGAGTTTTGAAGGTGTGGTGATGAAACCTCTGATCCTCACAAGACAGAGGGGGGTCCCATGTAAATCTAAAGTATCTTGACCCATTGAACGTCGTGTTTCATGGGCTTTCCCCCACCCTCAATGCATCAAGACTGTGACCATCACCTCAACCAAGAGACAACTAAATGACAACAATCAAATCTCCTTGCTGGTGGTGATATCTTCCTACTCTTATATCCTTTCTTTCTCTGTCTTTCTTTCTTTTCCCTTGTACACTTTCTTAAGTGTTATTTTTATGCTTTTATATTGCTATATTTCTGTGGATAGTTTTAAGCAAAACAATTACATACCAGCTTTCCATTGCAACCAAATTGTTCTAAAATAAATCCTACATATCTATATATTTGTAAACCCTGATCACTCAGTTTCATTTCACTCTAATCTGCCCCAAGAGATCCATTAACAAGAATCTGAGTTACCCTGACCTTCAGGGGCAGTCCACTGACATTTCTTGCCAGTAGTGAATACAATAGTCCTCATCATAAAGGAACAACTGGCAGAAAGCCCCACTCTAGAATGACACATATTTAAAGTTGTCTATGACTGAGAGCAAAGTCATTAAGCAAACACTGTTAAATCCCATATAGCTCTAAAAGACAGACTCAAAAAATAGTTTAGACTGAGAGGGACCTTCCGTGGCTACCTAGTCTAATACCTAGTTCAAAGCAGGTCTAATTAGATCAGACTGCTCAGGGTAGTGCCCAGGGTCATGAACACCCCCAACAATGGAAATTTCCTCACATCTTCCAGCAACTGGCATTTGATCAATTCTACCATGAAAAAGCTTTTCCTAGCACCCAGTCAGAACTTCCCATGTTACAGCTGATGCACACTGAGTCTTGTCCTTCCTTTGGGTACCTCCAAGATTAGTCTCACTCCCTCTTATTAGTGTCCTGTAATCAGACATTTGCAGAAAGCAACAAGATCTCCCTTAGTCCTCTCTTCTCCAGGCTACAGTTCCTCAGACTCGTTCATATGTCATGTGTCAGCACCCTGAATATCTTCAAAGAATCACAGAATGGCTTGATTTGGAAGGGACCTTAAAGGTAATCTGATTCCAACTGCCCTGTCATGGGCAGGGACACCTTCCACTAGGCCAGGTTGCTCAAAGCCTCATCCAACCTTGGCCATTCCTTCTTGTCCTATCACTACATGCTCTTGTAAATTCTTCCTCTCCAGCTTTCTTGTAGGTTCCCTTCAGTACTGAGAAGGTCAGGCTTCCATTTTCCAGGCTGAACAATTCCAGTTCTCTTAGCTTTCCTCATAGGAGAGGTGTTTCATCCCTCTAAACATCTTGAGTGCCCTTCAGCCATTATGATCTATCTGTGGTATAGTTCACCTTTCTGTGTATTCAGTCTTTCCGTGCTTTGTAAAATTTTATTCTTCCTACTTCTAGCACAGAGGGAGAAGTCTCCAGGAGGTGACAGCTCATAATTTTATAAGGTGTTAAAAGTGTTAAAATCAACTGTCAGTAACTTGAATATTATCTCTTCTATTAAAAGCAAAACAAAACAAAACAAAACAAAACAAAACAAAAAAAAAAAAAACAAAAAACCACCAAAAAAAACCAAAACAAAACAAAAAAAAACCACCAAAAAAAACCACAACCAAAGCCAGCTTTTCCTAAACAGGATTATTTGTTTCAGTGTAGACATTTGATATTTTTTCTAAATGAAAACTAGCATGACAGAAATTTTCCTTTCCAGCATGTGACAGAAGTGGAATATTCACAAATATAACTGATTTTTTCCCCTTGATCAATCCATCTTGAAAGATGTTCTGCATTACTTACCATTGGCAATGACTGCATGATGACATAGAATATTGGCATGTTTGTCACAGACACTTCTCTGCACCCATGGACCCATGCCCAGTTTTAAATTGTCTAACATCCTGATTACAAGGGTATCAAGTACCCTGATCAAGGAGATTCTACTATACAAGTTAATCATTTAAAGCTGGGCTTGCTTCCATGGCTGTAGTTAGTTTCCGTAAGTCCTGTGATAGTGCCAGAAACACATGTCAGGGTCTGGAGACAAAACCATTTTCTTAGGGACATTTCTTAAACCACTATTTCATGTTTTATTGCTAATGCCACATACTGAATTAGCCACAATTAACCCTAAAATCCCCTCTCCAAGCAGGTGCAGAAAGTTATCTGTTATCATTAATTCATTAAGTAGTAATGAATTAATTTATCTATGTTTCCCTCTGATCTCACCAAGGTGATAAATGAACAGCTTCTCAGATGCCTAATTACCTTCTGATCCACTCTTTGTCCAAAGAAATAATATTAAGATCTCCACCTCTTTCTTGCAAACATGTAGTCTCCCATACCCCACTCTGTTCTCCTGCATTCTTTCAAGACTCATTCCACAGCTCAAATGTGAACTACATCTCCAGGCAGTAGAAGAAAGAGCAAAACACAGCAGCACTATTGTACCAAGCAGTGTCTCAAAGGAGGTTGGTTGGAGAAAACTGTCCTGACTGAGAGATACCTGCAGGGAGAAAAGAAAAAGAAAAGTTGTAGCAGCGTGCCACGGAAAAAGACATTTTCTCCTTTTCAGTACAGGATGATTTGTCAGCCTTCTCTCACCCCAGGATAAGGGTTAGAAAATGCCATTAGGATCAGCATAGGATTTGTGTAACAAGATAATAAAACAAAATTCTTACCTTGATTCTCATCCAGCTCTAATGTGCATGGTTCATCAGTATAGATGCTCTAGAAGTGCATCAACAACCTTACAGAGATCTTCAGGATCACCATGTGTCCTCTTCTGACTTTTTACAGTCAGGGTTTACAGTCTCTCTGTGGGAAATCTTACCCAAAACTGCATAACTGCAAGGGTCAGGTGAGTCAAACAGTTATTCTTCAGGCATTTGCCCATCCATTTCAAAACATCTGTTGTGTTTGAACATAAATGACTGGCAGCAACTGAGAGCTACAGCGATACAGGGTAAGAATGGACGTGTGTTCAAGCCCAGTCTGAATGAGGAGATAAAAGTGGTTTCTGATCTACTTGTGCACATTCATTTGCAACTGTAGCTGTGATAGGATAGTCCTGAGTGGAACACTTAATGGCAAGCAATGCAATATCAATAAATACATGTACTGAGGTCAATCTATACCTGAAAGGAGGATGACAACTTTTCTGCAGTTGGTGCAGCTGTGTCTTTGCAGCAGTGATAGATTCAAAAGACAAAAAATTCTGTAGTAATTCCACACATGCTGCTGTTGTGCATGGAGCTCAGACACTTCCAGGAGCAACACTTAAGACTGCCCAGTAGCAGCTGCCTTGGTTCCTCACATCCTCTTGCTTTCTGTGCATTTTATTCCCCTGAGCAGACAAGAAGCAGAAGCAGGTGCGGCACTGTCAGTTCTGGTGCTAGCACCCGAAGCAGAAGATTCTAACAGGGTGTATTTGCTGTTCTCTCTTTCCTCAGGCAGGGCAATTGGGTCATGACCTCCCACACCAGTGCCATGGCGCTGCTGTAACTGCTGGGGGAAAACAGACGGATGAAAGAGGGTTCTTGCTTTTCAGTTCCATTTCTCCCTCTGCACCATGTGACAAAATGAAGTGTGACACTGCAATGTCAGTTTCCTGCATACAATCTGGATGCTGATTTTTAAAGAAGAAGAAACGATGGAAAATGCCCACAGCTCTGAGACAACATTCAGAAAAGCCAAATCTTTTGTTTTCTCTAGGCAGCTGACTCACAGACTCTTGAACTACTTCTTTGCATTTTAGAGTAAGCTGCTGGGTTTAGGAATTCCTCATCTCTGCTTGCAGTTGCCCTTTCTGTTGCTGTCTCTTTCCTATGCAATGGCAAATATTAACCCACCAAATATAGTCCTAGAAAAAGAGAAACTCTTTCTCCCTCCCTTGGCATTTCCTGCAGGTAAAAGCAGTCAAAATGAAGCTGGAAATGTGGGATTTGCGTGAGCAGCATTAGCACAAACTATAGCATAAAGAAACATTAAGCAGGAGAGAAGAAAGAATAAGACCAAGAACAATTGTGGTCCCAGTTCCATTTGCTGAAGTTCTCAATGGTACTACAGTCACAAGTGGCAACAGAAGGGACATCAAAACACATCTCCTAAAGTCATACACCGGGCAGCAGCACTGATACTAACAAAGCCAAGGTTCCTATGGATGTGTGCCTTATCCCTGAATTTCGTCATGTGTAAAAAACAAAAGCCCCAGCCAATGCTTTCTCCATGGCTGGAGATTTTTAAGTGCTGACTATGTGTGACTATGTAAGCAAATACTATCAGTAAGCAATATAGAACATACAAGGAATGCAGTCTGCATTTACATACACATACGCATGTGCAAAATACACATATTCAAGAAGTCATTCAGCAGGCTGGTTGTATTTAATATGACAGAGGAAGTGTAAAATAGAATTTGTTTGATTAAAGACATGAAATAATTTTATGGTATTGTAAAACATTGACTTTTGTTCCACACACTGTTGTGCTATGCTGAATTTTTTACTGAAGAAAATACCTTTTAAAAGAGACAGCTTAAAGCTTTGCTTCTGGGTTCCCCATAGTTCAATGCATTTATTCACTCAAGTGCTGCAGAACAAATGCCTTGCCTACTTCCAAAGGAATTCAATGGGAGCTTTGGTTTACATGATATAGACAATCAGCTGATCACATAATTTGCAACAACAGTGTGGCCTGCAGGCCTTTCCTGTACCAGTGAACAAGGCAGCCATCAAACCTGCTAAACGGGCAAGCCTCCAACAGGCTTCAAACTGGACAGAACCCTAAGGGCGGCAGCAGCATCTTCTGCACCATCAAATCCCTCCCCTATATTGCATAGTGTCTGGAATGGAACAGCAAAATCCTTCCACCCCAAACCTACGAGTCCCCTGAAACACCTTCAGAACAAGCAAATAAGCAGATATACCTACTCTAGCATTTCCACTGAAGTTGCAGGCACTTAGAAAGGAGAGAACAGAAGCTAGCCAGCTACATTTCTGGTGTATGATGGGAAAAAGTCTGTTGGGTGAGGAGACAGCAATCTGACAGCACTGTGTGCACAATTCAATTGTCTCTGTTTCTGCCTCCAGCACCACTAATATCAGACTTGAAGGAAAAAACAGCTGTCCTAACCTGTCATGCCAGCTACTTCCAGAATTAGTCAAACCATGCTCTGGGCTTCCTCCCAGCCTCGTTTCCTTGTGACCATTTTTCTCTTGACTCGCAGTCCTACGAGCTACCTCATCTTTCTTATCCTGTAGCTTTGTATCTGCACTGTGACATGGTGTAGACTACCCTCACATGCAAAAAAAAAAAAAAGACAATCTCCGCCAAGGGCAAGGGAGACTGATGGTTTCCTTTAGGAAGTTCTGTATGGCATATGTTAATATTACTTCAGGTGAGATCAAAGGGAGATGTTTTACATGTGGAGCAAGAAGTTATGGACATGCTCTGTGGTGCTCTCATCCATGGGCAAGTGCACTGCACAGGTGCAGACCAGCAGCTACAGAACATCTACTGCCCCAACAGCATCATACTGTGTAAGAGGAGAGAGTTTACCAGTGGTCCTGTCCACTGAGGAGTACAAGAAAGAGACAGATTGGGAGGAGGAAGAAGGAAAAGGAAATAGGGATCGTTTCTGGTGTCTTGTGTGCTTTCTACTTACCAGTCATGTCAACAGCTGTATCTGCTTTGGAGTGCTTTCCAAAAGAAGGCTCTGTTATAGCTACTCTGACAGCTTGCTCGCTTCATCATAGCTGCCAATACACATCATAGAGACAGAATGTGGAGGAGCAGTTAGGCTAAGGAGAACAGATACAACAAAAGGCAGAAGAGGATGCTGTTGGAAAGGGGTAGGAAAAAAGGAACAAATTGTTCTAAGCAAAATCGAGTGAAATAGAGAAAGGGTGCTAAACAGTAGAAAGAGTAGACTGAAAAATACTGTTCTCTAGCTGGCATGGTGGCATGTTCTCATCAGGAAGGATGCTCTGAGACCTAAGGCATGGAACAAAGAACCAAGATATATGGGTTCAGCTTCCATCTCTGACACGTTTCCCTATCTGATCTGACTGGAGACATCCATCTCCCTGTTTTTGGTTCTGTGGCTGTAGAATACCCTTCACTCCTTGGTGCTACTCTTTTAATGGAGACCCTTCAGCAGAAGAACTGTCTCTGAAACTGTGAGGGGTGACTGCTTTGTGGCAGTGGCTGTGCCATTTCTGTCAGAGAAGAGCAATGGCAGGAAGTTCCAGGCCATGCTCACTGCTTGCCACAAGCACTCATATGCAGGCATGTTCTCTAGTGAAAAACTTCAGACCTACCAAGTTCTGGGGTTAACTCCAGGGTCCATTTTCTTGCTCTTTGAAAGGGCTTTGAACTTCTTTTGTCTAACCAGCAGCATTCAGCCACTCCATTAAATGAAAGCTGAGATCTCATATGCACTGTGTGCCAGATGAAACAACCTAAAAGATGAGCTAGACCCCAGAAAGACCCAGTCCCTCCATAGGTTTTCTGTCACCTGAGCTCAAGTTCTCTATGCACACAGTGTGCACACAAGAGCTTTGGGTGCCTGGCCTTTTGCCACCTTTCTGGGCCTCTCAGCTGGAAGCCACTGCATATGCAAAGGGTTTGTTATTTACAACTAACTGAGAGCCAGACATGCAGGCAATACACTGTTGAACTGCAAAAAGAACAGCAAAGGGTATGTACTTTCTAATAAAAAACAAAACAAAACAAAAAAAACCAAAACAAACAAACAATAAATGTGCACCTAGATCACAAGCTGACTTCTTATACTGAAGACTTTACCACATGAGATTTTCTCTCAGGTCATACTTATTAGCAAAAGCTATGTAGGTATCACCACAAAAAAGCTACCACACGTTGTTCTATCTTTGTCAAGAAAAGGCACTTGCCAACAAGCCAAAGTGTTGTGTTTCTTCACAGCACAGATCTGTTCAGCCAGCACAGCCTGACCAGGCCAAGCCCAGCTGGCTTCCTCAACCTGCCATTTTCCATTACCTAAACATCTCTGTGGCTGTCTACTAGACTCCTTCCAATACAGTACCAGAGGGTCTAGCACTGATCATGCCAAACACAGCTTGACAAGCACTAAATAGAAGAGAACAACAATTTCCTTTGACTTTCTGGTTGTGCTCTGAAAAGACGTTATCTGTCTTTACTTTCAGCTCACAAGAAGTCTTAAAAGGCATTTCAAAACTTGCCAGTATCCAGCCACCTCCTACTTCTTCCATTATATATTCTTCTCTTTTCTTTCTGGGGTGGTTTGTTTTTTGGCGGGTTGGGGGTTTTTTTGGTGGTTATTATTTTTTATTTGGTTTTTTTGTTGTTGTTGGGGTTTTTTTCAGTTGGTTCCTCTTTGGTAGCACTTATAATAGTTTCTCCTACTAATACCAATCTGAGGTTGAACCTTTGTGGAAAAATTCAGTCAAAATGATACGGTGATTTCTGAGCTGACAAGTAGAAATATATTACTCCAACCAATCTGAAAAATTTTGACAGGTGCTGCTTTGGGTCAAAAAAGTACTTTTTCCTATCCTTATGAGAGGCTGCCAAAGTCTGGATGGCTTAAAATACATCAAAATGTCACAGTTCATATACACTCAGATAAAACCCAGCAAGCAAAATCTCATATACACTCAGATAAAATCCAGCAAGCAAAATCTCTGAGGGTTCTGTCTGAAGTGGACACACTTCATTTTCTTGCAAAGTTCAGCACTCCCTGGATTGCACAACTCTAGACCAGATGGATACAACTGCCATGGAGATCCATGTAGTAGTGGCTTCAGGTGAGGGTGGGTTTGCATTGCTCAGGCAGAGACTATTTTGAGAAAAATCATTTGTGAAAACCTCTCCTTGCAGGCTCAAAAAAAAAAAAAAAAAAAAAAAAAAAAAAAAAAAAAAAAAAAGCTGTGAACTCAACAGAAGGAGTTATATGATGAAAAGTTTGTAATTTAGAGATGATAGGATAAAAAATAGTTAAGGAAAATCAAATATAGTTAAGAAAAGGGTTTTTTTTTTATTGACAGACCTATGAAATTCTGTAGTCACATTCTGACAGATGTAGCTGATTGTCAGACTTGGCTGGCAGTAAACGCTTCTGCATCTTTTTTGCAAACAACTATCTGTTCAGACCACTTACAGCAGCAAGAGACAAGCCCGTCTTCTACTGGAAACATAAAATGTTTATCCACCACCTGCTAGGAAGGCTTTGTTACTTGAAATTTGTCTTTTGAGCTCTGTGGAAAGCAACTATGTATTCTAAATGTATTTTCAAATAATGAAGCAGTTTTGATGCCTTAAAACGTGTTTTCTTCAAAATAAATAACAGATTTTATCACTTGAATTGACTTTTAAATGCTTGTAAAAAGGTTCAGGATGAAGCACCCTAGAGAGAATAAGTTTCTCAGTTCCCAGAAAGCCAGGCTGTAAATCCCTTACTGCCAATGGCAAACAGCAACTCACATGCATAACCCTGTGAGCACTGGTAAGAGCAATTCTTCACTGATGGGAATTAAGCCTTCACTTTTCTAGCTCAGTACAGCGCAAAATGGTCACCATCAGTGTATGTTCCCTATGACATTCTTCGAAGTGAGCATTAAATATCCTTCTGGAAAGATTTCTCAAGGAAAACAACACCAACAACAAAAAAAACCAAACCAAACCAAAACAAAAAAAAAAACCACCAAAACCACAAATCACCAGAAGTCACCATTTACTGGAGCAAAAGTAAGGTGCTTTTTTGATGGAAAAACATTCTTTTGATATAAGGCTGCACTGGCAATTATATTTTACAGAAACCTGGAACCAAACACCACACACTGTACAGGCAACATAAAACAGTCAACAGCAATTAATGCTGGTCAGTGTTGACTTGGGCTGAAGGTGAGCCAGGCACTGTGGGAACAGCACACTCTCAGTTCTCTGCTACTAAACCCCAGCAGCTATTGTCATTTATAATGGGAACCTAGCTGTGGAGAATTTGAAAGATAAATAATGGCATACCAGCAAGCATTTATCAACAACAACATCATTAAAACACTGGAAAGGGACTTTTTTTAGAAGTCTTCATCAGCTCTAGGAGAATTCTTCCCTGCATACTGGCAGTGTTATTAAGAAGGATAGATCAGTGGATTTTAGAGCAAGAGGAGGACTTTGCTAGCAATTGTCTGACCTATATGTACAAAATCACATCCAAATAAAATACTTTAAAAATAATGCCACTAAGGTCAAATAATCCAGCAATCAAAATTCTCAAAATGGCAGTACTAAGGTTGCCTGCATGACCTTAATTCAGCAACCCTTAATTCAGGCTCCCTCATCGTGACTGCAGAGAATGGGCAAGGCTCCTTAAACAGGTAGCTAATCAGCTGCTACTTTTGCCCTTGTATCTCAGAGCAGCAGCGAAGGCACACCACAAAAACCCAGCCCCAGGAATGCCTGTTATTTCACAGGTCATTACAGTCCCAGAGCAATGCTCTCAGCGACCCCAGGCTGCAGCACTCACAGGGCATTCAAAAACACTGTATCAAGGCTGAGACTGAAGGAATGGGAAAAGCATAGGCCAGATATTTAGAGCCCTTTTGAAACCTGACTGCCATTTTAAGAGTCTAAGTCCAAAACTTAGTAGTTCTGCATCACCACTTTTAGTTGTGCCTGCAGTCCTTTACAGGTAAGAAAGTACCTGCTTCTAGTTGTACACAAAAGAGCTTGTGTCCAGGCAACACTACATTTCTCAGGAGCAATCCATAACTGCACTCCAAAAGAAATCCCATACTTACTCTTTTCTGACCTCATTGGTCCACTGTGGTAATATGCTTATCAGTAAGTACAAAGGCCAGATGGAAAGGTGGTGTGCTCTCCCTCTCCTTTATCACTCCTTAGCACTGACCATGGTGTTCACATAAGGCTGAAAAGCTCCGGGTTTCAAAGTATTCTTTCCCCAAATGGGTTTGTGGACATCTTTGGACAATATTCTTATTCCATTAAATAAACATTTTGTGAGCAGCTACACATACCACCAGCAGGACTGCCCACCACAACAGCCTTTGATACCACAGTGCCTTATGTGTCAGCATAATTAACTTTTGTTTCCACAGCATCTGACTCAAAACAGACTCACATGTTCTGTCCTCAGGCACATATATTTCACATAGAATAAGGTAAATACTAAACCAAGCAAAGGGAGTCCACTTTGAATCATCCAGCATGCCTCAGGATAACCTAACCTGAACCCAGAAAGCAGAATATCATAGCTCATAGGAAGGACAAAAAGAACACACTTCTGTAGAAGCCAAGTAAGTAGCAAACCTCTGATTCTTTAGGTCAGCTTTGATAATTGAAACATTTAATATATGAACGTAACTTGATACCTCCCAAGAATACATCCGTACTGCACAGCATAGGGCCATGTGGAGTCACCCAAGCTATCTCCAAATGGTAAAACAAACAGCAGACATACACAAGAAATGGCAATTGCTCTTCCGGATGCAGGTGCTGGCAAAGCCAGCAGATCAAGGGCTCTACCTTTCCTAAGCTTGGAAGCTGTCAGATAGCAACATTCTATCACTCCTTCCCCTGCCCCTGGATCTAGACAAGGCAGAACAATCTTTTTCAACCGCAGGGAGAGCTACACCAGCGTTCTCACAAAGACATGAGAAGATTTCCTGCCTTGCCACCTGGTTTCTGACTGTATTCATGAAACCTAATCCTCCAAGCTGCTGTGCTGAGGAGGATGGGATTTGTGAAGGCTTTGAAGACCCCGGGCAGGTAATTCTGAAAGCAAAACAAAGTGACAGTCAGCTTCCTGATCCGTTTTTCTAGGAAAATTACATTTTACGGCCAATTCTGTGCTTACACACTGACTATAAAATTAACTTATTAGCTGACTCAACTCCATTTTATGTGAAGGATTGAGAAGGATTGCCTCCAGCCCTTGTTCCTTTAACTCTAATTATCAAGTGTATACCAGATTAAATTCAGAATGAAGTAGCCGGGTCAGGCAATCTACTTAAAGTTTAATGGAAGTTAATGATTCATTGATCAAACTCATTTATGCCTAATTAAAACCTTCCTGCATTATAAAAGACAAGGGGGAAGTTTTATAATGCACCTCACTCCCCTTCTGCACATGGCGGATTTGCTGCAGAACTCCATGGAAATTTCACAGTATCTGCCTTTAGTGAGTGCATGGTTTGGCAACAGCCCCGCAGATTTAAAAGTATAATTATCTTGGATGACTTCAGCAAATGGATGGGGTTTACACAATGCTGGCAAACACAATACCAGTATCCAGCTGCACACAGCCAGATTGCAACAAGAGCTTGTACGCACCAGCACCAGCACAATGGTGGAGTCCAGGAAGCATAATAATAACCAGACCTGCACTTGGATCTCGAGCGTGAGCCTCGCTGGAACAAGGCAGCAGTGATGTTAAGCTTGAGACAGGGAAAAAAGCTTCCTATTGCATGTGGATGCACCTCAGTCTCTGCTCATGCTTCAAAACCGGCAAAGCAGCCGAGCATCCAAAGCATGGCACAGGCAGTGTTCAGCATTCACATGTAAACAGGAGTGACAGGCAACCCACTGCAGCACTCAGGATTTATTCCTTCCTCCACTGACGGTCCCCTCTTACTAAGCACTTTCTAGACATCATCTTGTATATAAAGATATGATCACAGCACAATGCCCCTGATGAGGGGCTATCCACCAGAACATTACTTTTGGCACAATTATCCAAAACAGGATAATTAAACAGGAATACCGTGGCCTACTTACATATTTATCATTTTGTTACATAGATTTAAAATTTATACCATTCATGGGAAGAGTAAAAAAATCTTTTTGCGATCTCAAGCTGCCAGGGTACAGAAAGAGTGCTTTATTTTTTCTGTATAATTTGAAATTATTGGATCCTCACATGTTAGATAGGACTATACAGTCTTTAAAATTATGCTTTTCAAGCTTTTCAAGCTTTTTAGATGTATAGATCCATAAAATGGTACAGTGGTATAAATTACTCTCAAGAAACAAAATTAAATGCACTGTAATAATTTTCCTTCCTCAGTAATCTACATCCCTATCACTCCTCAGGTGTTTGACTAACACCAACTGGCCTTGCAATTTGTTGAATAAACGGTTTTGTGTTAGAGCAAGTGGTTTTCACGTGATGGCAGGATACTCCTCTTTTTTTATTGCCCATTCTAGTTCTATGGTATTTTGCAAATCTGTGTGGATGTCTAATGATAACTTGTTGACCTATTCCTTCTGCTTCCTGCTCATTAAGTCACAGTGGAGTATATATTTCATGTCTTCAAAACTGCATTTCTACTGCATTCCTGATGGTCCAATATAGTTGACCTTTAAGTAAACATGTATTTTCACTCACTGTGATGTTAGAATGAATGGTTGCTTATACATTAAATGGATACCAATTCCCAATTAATATCTGATTTGTCCCAAAGAACCATTTAGAACCTGACCAGTTGTAGTTCATGAAAGTCTAGTAGAAGCAGCAGCAAGATTTGGTCTTTTGTACTTTTTCGCCTGCAACTCTTTTCACTATCCTTT
The DNA here is from genome assembly GCA_013397795.1 of Orthonyx spaldingii. Classification (NCBI taxonomy): domain Eukaryota; kingdom Metazoa; phylum Chordata; class Aves; order Passeriformes; family Orthonychidae; genus Orthonyx; species Orthonyx spaldingii. Next base: position 250,218 of record VZTJ01001769.1, on the reverse strand, counting down.
CCAGCCCTGGCACACCAGAAAAACGTGGCATGCAGCACTATTCTAAGTTGCAGATGAAACAGGCCTTTGGTAGCATTTCTTCTCATTTCCAAAATGATTTGCCATAAACATATAATGTTGTGATTTTTGACAACTTTCTTTTACAAATCCTTAACAGTTTTAACTCAGTTTAACAGTGATGAGTGGCTGTTGCTTTAGGGCAGTAAGGCATAGCTCAATTTGTATTTTACAGTAAATTGTACAGACCAGCTATGAATACACTGAGGTCCACTATCATAAATGGTACTGTTCAGCACTCCATTTCTGCCCAAATATTTTATTTCTTTATCCATAACAGTTCCAAGAAGTCAGTCAGTTCCCAGAAGTCTACCCAGAACCCTGTAATAATGAGGCTGCTTGTATAATTTGCAGTGGAAAGGTTATTTCCTACTTTTTTTCCAAAGTCTGTTGGGAATGTCTTGTGTATTTTCATTGTTTCCTTTTGCAATTTGATCTGCATTTAATTTAACTGCAATTAAATCAAATGGCAACTGCAATTTAATTTAGCTGTAATTCAAATTAATTCTATGATCTCTGAAAGACTTGGTCAAGTTTGACTGGTATATGGCCCCTCTGGGTTTCCAGAGCTGGTCTTTGATTCCAGATTGGTCATGCATATCCTTGGGAGCTGAGAAAAGGGGTTATTGGTGACCTAGGCATTATGACCCAACCACCTCTATATGTGCCGCCAGATTCACTCAAATCGTCTTGATATTTCCAGCAACCTTGAAAGACAGACAGGGTTTATCCTAGTTGTCAGACCATTCAGGGAGAATGATGCACATGAATACTTGTAAATCTTTATTTTGTAGATTTTTTTACCAATTCTTTTCAGTCCCTGTCTTATGTCTCACTCATAACTCTTTAACAGCATGAAAATTAGAGGGGAACCACACAAAAAGTGGAAACAAGAACATATGACTAAGAATGAATAAGGGAGAAACACAGCCCAGAAAAATAAAATCAAAAGAGGAATACACAAAATGAGTTACAGCTAGCAAAGAACATAAAAGGTTTCAAGGAAAGTTCACTGATTGCATCAGAAACACTTCTATATTTTTATTGAATGTAAGAGAAAAAAATAGAAAAAATACATGTACCATGTACTTTGGAAGAATAACAAATAACATATGACACAGATAAGACTGAAATACTGACATTTCTGTACTTTTTTTAGAATGACAAAATGGATAATAAAGGAGAGAGGAACATGGACCAGAATAACGAAAAGACATCCTAAAAGTATGAAGGCAAGATAGATATTTTCAATACAGCTGGACCTGATGAAGCTCACCTTAAAGAATTTCATGAACCAGTGAAAGCCACCCCTAACAATTTAGAGGACAAAAGTGTCTCTCAGAGACAGAGAAAACCAAATCAGTGCCAACAGTCTCTCTAAAATAACATTCTAATATGTATTAATGAAGTTTTTGCCAGAGCTTAGGAAAATGCAAGAAAGAAACACTTAAATTATGGGTTACTATGACCGCAAAGACAATAGGCTAATAAAAAGCAATATTAAAACAATGATAAATTATATTATGCCAGTTTAATTTAGTATATTTACTAGGATTACTGGTTTAGACAATAAGGAGAAAGACACGGATATGACATTTATGTTATCTATCTAAACTTTTTCACATACCTGCAAGATATTCTCGTATCAGGAAAATAAAATTTGAAGCAAATGTCAGTGCATGAATACCTGATTTTAAAACATACTCACATCCTAAGTTGGAATTTTCAGTCTCAAGATGGAACTTAGCGATCTGCAGTGAATCCAGTGCTAGTCAGTATTTTCAATAATGATTTAACATGAAATAAAATGATATTTAAAGTATTTAGTCCAGTACCCTGCTGAAAAGGATTGTTAGCATCTCAGATATCAAGTCAGAACCTTTGAGAATAACAGAAACAATTACAGGAAAAATTAAATTGAAAAGGACCTCAAGAGACCTTTACTCTAACTTTCTGTACAAAGGATCAGACCAGGTTTGTCAAAAAGGTTTTCAAGACATGACTGGCCAAAAACAAGTATGGAGACAGCAGAAACTGCAGTTACAACTTGCCAAAGGAAATCTGTTCCACTGCACTCACTGTGAAAGTTTTCCCTTCTATTCAAGTTCAACTGTTCTTATTTCCAGTCATATCCATAGTCTGTCATCCTCCCACTTCTGTGAAGAGTCTGACTCTTGTCTTCTTGATGACCTCCTCATTGGTGTCGAGGGGGCCCTGTCAGGTTTCCACAGTACTTCTCCCATTTAGATGTAGTTCTCCTTCACCTCAATGCTTCCAAACAATTCTAAAAAGAAAAACATGTAATAAAAAGATAAGTGTTTGGATCTGGGAAGAAACATTTAAATGTACAAATACAAAATGGGAAATAATTAGTGAAACAGCAGTGGTTGAAATACTGACAGGTTCTTGCACTACCTTAATATATGTGGTACATGTCATTCATTTGCTGTGCTTGGCACTTGTGAAGGTTTGGTTGGAATACACTTCAGAGTCCAGTCCTGGGAAAACAAAAAATAAGAGAGATGGAGAAGACTATAGTGGAAATAATTTTAGATTTGGAAATTTGGTGATATACCTGGTTAGGAGAGACAAAAGACAGTTTTATTCTCTGGAGAGAGAGAGAGAGAACAGGGTGAAAGAGCACAGTAAAAAAGGGCATGGAAACAGTATTCCAGTTACTCAGTAGGTAAAAGTCTTTCTCCCCATACTAAGGAGAGAAAAGAGAGCAAAGATCCCCTGTGCTCACTGTGACCATGTCAAATAGAAATACTTGCAGCCCAAAAATATTAGCTCAGGGATTATGAAAAAACCTCTAACTACAATAACAAAGTGATAAATTAGGCTGCAAGACAAGGCCACAAACTCTACATCACTACAGCCTTTCAACCAAGGGTAGATAAATATTGTCAGCTCTGTGTCAGGTCAGAGGGTAGAAACATGTGATGTCTCAAAGCCCTTTCTATTCAAAGACAGAAAATTTCTTAACAAGTATGATTGATGCCTGAGATAAACCCCTATTCTAAATAAAATCTAAGCAACAACACTGCCTTATGAAACATTTGTGAGGTCTTAAGGTCATTAAAGGAAGCCAAAGAAACACTGGCTGTGAAAGTTGCAGTATGATGCTTCTATACAATGTGAATTTTCAGTGCATTTTTCTTTAGAATTTCATTGCAGTTCACTGCATCCAATGGCACTGTTTTCTTGTTAACAGACCTTTAATTTGGCTTTGACCAAGTTTTCTTTCGCCTTATCTTGTCTAACCTTGATTATTCGTTGATATTCAACAGTTTATCCATCATTTAGGATTTTGAGGGTTGTAGAATGTTGCTGTGTTATTCTTTTTTATTACATCTGGTGTTACTTAAAGCTTTACAAAGCCTTATGCCTTTTTGTTTATTCAAAGGGTTGGTTTTCTGTTTTAAGTGAACTTGCATAACATTCATATAAAAAATTCTTATTCTTTGCATCATAAGTTTCTTAAGTAAGAAAATCTTTCTTTTCTTTCCAAGCTTGCAGGGTTTGATAGGTCTTTTATCACAGTTACTTCATATGACTTTACATAAAAATTTGTATTTCTGCTTCTGCAGACATATAGAGTGTGGCACAGAAGGTGCTTGTTCATAAAGTATTTGCACTTAAGTGATGCATCTTTTGTCCCAGTGGACTGGCAACCTAAACTCTACAAGAATGGCACCAAGACATTCTCCAGTTCCAAAACATATGATAATCTTCCTGACTGAAGACAAATGAGAGACTGAATAAATTGTCAAGTAGGAACATGGAATAGAAGAACAGTTAGGACAAAAACATCCTAGGAGTTCCACCTGCAGTTCCCAACAGCAGTTCCACTTGGAGTTACACAAACAATTGGCCAGTCATGTTCCGGGGCCCAAAGTGCATTCCACCAACTAGAGCAACATTTATTACTTGAAAACCTCTTCATACAGCTTACCTTGGCTTACAAAGTTCTTATACATTATTTCTTAATACTCACAAAGAAGTTCATTTATTTTTTTCATGTGATAACCGTCATGATGTCATTTTTGATGCTTTGTCACAGTATCTGAAAACATATCTTTTCCATCTCTTTTCCAATGCATTTCTGGCAAGGAAAAAGTGTTTTGAAGTACAGTTAGGGTCCCACATGAGATCTCATCTGCTACCAGAACATGAATTTTCTCTGGGAGCATAAAACCCTCTCCATCCATTAAAGCAAGATGCAACTGTTTTTATTGAACTTTGTTAAAGTGAGCTCCTCCCCTACTATAAGCTAAAGACTAATTGCTACACACGTAACACTCTTTTACATTTATCTGCTATATCCTTCTGGGGAATGGTAGAAAAAAAAGATAGTCTTCATATATTTTATTTGTTTTTGTAATAGCCCCAGTTTCTGATAACTCTATCTGCAGAAAGTTCACTTTGCTTTTAGAACCAGTGTCCAATGTCTGATTATAAAATGATACAGTTTAAAAAAAAGTGTATTTGGGGGCTTTATTCCTTGTCCTAGGTGTGCTATTCTCTCTCATCAGGCTCTTCCTGAAAGGAAATATCTGAATGTTGAGATTATCTGAAGATAACAACAGTTTTCATCATCCTTGGATGTCTTTTCTAGAGTCCAACCTGAAATTTGCCTTAACAGTGGGTACTCCTAAGTTACTTTGGAGCACAATAAACATAACTAAAAAAAAAGCTTTAAGTATAGCTTAAGCAAATAAAAAGGCAGAGAAGCTCTCAAAAAGAAGTGAACTATTAGGAGAAAAATACCAAGCAAATAAAAAAAAGCAGCACTCATGCATTGTAAAAAAGCTCATCTGAGAAGTTCACATGATCAGGAAGAAAATAGCATAGAGACACAAGTACTGCTTTATCACCCCTTAAGCCTGACGGCAATTAATTTCAATCATTCAGAGCAATCAGGAAGACTTCAAAACAGTAAGGCTTCCCTTACTTCCCTCTATATTAGATGATGTGTAACAAAAATATATCCCTTACCCTGTCGAGGTTTACTACCAACTGGAAAATGACAGAGAGACACAAGCACTTTGATTGATTAAGAGAAATGTAGAGTGACAAGTGAGACAGTGAGAGTTGCTATTTCATGAACTTTACTGCTAAAAAGTAAAGTGTCTATGGGATGCATATTTTCTAGCAGAACAATAGAAAAAAAAATAAAAAAGCAAGACAAACTGTAATCTGTAGCATAGGCTATCTTTGGAGTATGGCTGAATATGAGCCAAGCTGAAAAACTACCTTTTAATTAAGGTCTAGAGAACAATTCATAGGCAATGTTGATTAAAATAAATACCAGTCATTTTAAAAAAGCAGTATTGAAATGCAAAAGTAATAAATATCCCTTAAAATATTTTTTCTTCTTTGAGGAAATTTAAGCAGCTATGAAAATTCATAAACTATCACATCTAATAGAAATTAGCATGTTATTTTATGAACACTAGACCCAGCAGAGTCTGTCTTCCTACAAGTTGCATATTTCCTACCCAGGCCATCACTTCCTACCCTCAATACCAAACTACACCTCCAGTCTCCTATGAAACTTACACTTTAAGTAGGAAGCTAGAGACTGCCATTCCTGTTTTAACAATCTGAGCAAAACTGACTAAAAGGGTCCACCTATTTCTAGGATCATAAAAGCAGTGAAATTACATCATCTGTTTTCCAAGAAGAAACAGTGTATAATTGAGAAGGTTCCTAAACTCTCACCCTTTATTGCTATCTTCCACCCTGACTGCAGTAAATCAAATATGCACCTTGACCAGTAAGAGAAGTAAGGAAATGCACAGCAGTTATCTGTCCAAGGCTCAGCCAGAATCCTGTTGAACTTTGCTGAGTTGGGAGCCAGGAGCTGCTCTCCTAGGAATGCACTTGTTGCTCCTGCAGTTCAGCAGTCCTTTGCAACCACTGTCTTTTTTTCTAAACCACTGCCTTGTGGGCATACACATCCACTACAGGGGTTCTTGGACTTCTCACTGTCAGACAAAAATTATGGTTTAAGTATATCACTAGTTTGTTTTAGTTAACTCCTGTGGCTTTAGTGCCCAAATTTTAAAGTACTACTATTATACCTCTATTAAAACCACCAAGCTTTGAAAGATTTAGTGACACATAAGATTTTAATAAAATTTGTCTGCTCTTTTGGAAGATCAATATCATCTGCAGTTACTAAATTTCTGAAGTGTTTTGAAAGATTTGATAAGTTTCAAGAAAAGGTGTTGCCACAATGAATATACATATATATTATGATTTTGAGCCCATTAATACTGGGTACATGGATTTTAAAAAATGGTTACTAAGTAATAAATAACCAGCTGTACTTTCTTATGACATTGTAAAGATGATATTAAGATCAAGTGGCTAAAAACCACGGAAAAAACACTAAATCGCAGGTTAATTATGACTAAATTAATCCTGTCCCTGTTGTATCTACAGCACATAAACAAAGGTTAAAAGGCCCAATCTGCCTTCCCATAAATTTTCTGGAGGTGGAAATTTGCTTTCATCAGATATGTGAGCAACAGGTACAGGAGGGTGGACCCTTCCACAACACAGAAAAACATAGATGGTCACAGCCAATGACAAGCAGGTAACTATCAGCCTGCTCACTCCTTAATAATGAGCACTCTTTATAATTCTCTTTAAAGACATGGTATTTGTAGCTTTTACCATAGAAAAGAAAGAATAAAAGTTTTTGTGCAAAATTTCAGCAAAGTAAAACCACAGAATGGTCTAGACCTGATTTTATTGCAGCCAAGCATCTAACATAACCAGAAATATTGCAGCCAAACCAAAATCTCTTTCAAGGGATTGCAGCACGATGTATTGTCGTCATGAAGCTGTGGGCATGAGAAGCATGTGGCATACTAAGATGGAAACCATACGGATAGAAAACACATATCATGGAAAATATTTGTCAGGGGAGATTGAGATAACTGTTTCTGACATTAAAAAGTGGGATTTAAGTTGCAAGGCCCCTCATGAATTCAGAATAAGTTTTTCCTTTCTATCATATAAGAGTGAGAAAACTTTCTTTCTTGTACAGTCTTACAGTTGTACCATCTTGAGAATGACATTCAGTCTTTCTAGATAAACATTATTGAACAATATTCAAGTTTTGTTAGTTCTATTTTCAGTAAGGATTTCCTGCAAAAGTCTAGAGCATTTACAAGTTTTCAACACTAAGTATGAGCAATCTTTAAATTACCACTACTTCTACAGTGAGTTTATGCTAGCTGTTTTCAGCTGGAGAACAGATTGCCATAAAGTCTCCTACAATGTTCTGAATCTTGAAAGTGAGCAGAAGGTAATCATTCTCCTCTGTCCTTTCTATTCCCAGAGAAAATGTTGGAAACAAGGGGAAATAGGAAAAAAAGAACTGCATTACGGAGGGGACACCATCTGCATGTAGTTATCAAAAGGAGAAGAGAGAAATCAAGAAGAGGCATTTGTCCAGTAAAACAAAGGACTCCTATGTAACTGATACTGGGCAAAATTACTGTAGGGGGAAAAAAGGTATTAAGTTACTAGCTTTATCAAAAAAAGTCAGTTTCCAATTTGAAAGAAATTCTTCAAGAAAATGCCTATACTGTACATGACAATTCAATGAACAGGTGCCCATCATCACAAATGGGATCAAATTCATTTTAGAAATACTAGTCTTTTAAGAAGGAAGACCACTCATGACAATGTGGATTTTTTTGCACACACACACACGCACACTTCCCAGACAGGTCCATATAGGGCTCGAAGATCCTGAGCTACAGGCCACAGTATGTGAGTCAGCTCGCACAGGATGGTCACTGCAAACATATCAGGCTAACTCATCCTGTCCTCATGGATTTGCTACTCACAAAACCCAGCAAAAAATAAAAGGCCAACTCTTGTCCTGTCATGTCATGATTTAGGAATGGCACTCCCCGATTTAGTGCCGCTCCTTTCCTGACCTTCTCCCCAGATTCCCCCAAAGCAGGTGCCATTTTCTTGCTCCTTCCCCACTTCCCTTCCCCTTTCCCTTTCTGCTCTGGGGATGGAGTTGAGAATTGGAGGCACAAAAAGGTGTTATAGGTTGACATAAGAACAACTAATTTACTGGAAACAGCAATGAGATAAGAAAATGAACAGTAACAGCTACAATATTAATAACAAAATACATAAGTAAAAAAAAACATTTACACATAAAACCCATGACAAATACCAACTGGCACTTCCCCACCACACCACGCTTTTTCCTGACCAGAAAAGGAATGCCTTTCTTCCAGGAAGCCACAGAAAGGGTCCTTTCCCCCACCACTGGCAATGGCATAGGATGGTATAAAATAACATTACAGTCTTGGCTATGCCCAGATGTCACAGCACACTGCAGCCTAGGAAAAATTATAAAAGGAAATTAGGATTCCTGGGCTCAAGTGATCCGGTGGGCTCAGCCTCCCTGTCAGCTGGGACTAGAGGTGAGTACCACTAGGACACCAACAAAACAAGCTCCCTCAGTGGCAGGAAGCACTGAAGCTAGAATAACAAGAGCAGGGCACACAGACAGGAGAAGAGAAAGCATCTTGAGGTACTGGGACAAAAATAACAAAGCTTTCTATATATTGCAAAATCAAAGTGTATGAATCCATTACTATCACTGATTGTTTGGAGTTAAAACTTAACTTACAGCATGGAGTTTTCATAAGGTATCCACATTTCTATTTCACTAGGAAGGGTGAATCTGTATTATTAATCCTGAAATTATAGCTCAAACCTTATTCTTCTTACTTTCTTAACACTATGCTTGTCACTTTCTTCAGACCTGAAGCACTAATTTTTCACATCAAAAATTTAATGGATGATGCATTACTGGAAAAGATGAAAGAATAACTTACATTAAAGAAAACAATATTTTAATAAGCTTTTAATGTTAATTTGTCAAGAGTACTTTTAAGCTGTCATATAAGATCTGTATCTGCTTACTCTCTGAGCAATTGGGGTTTGTTGTTCATTGTTGTTGTTAAAGAAACAGAAAAAATACCCATAATTCTCTTACTGCAAGTAGCAAGCTTTAGCACACATTCATGAGAAACTCCCAACTTTCAACCCCCAAATTTCCTTCATAAGTATACCTTTAATCAAATAAACCAATTGTATTCAGAATAATGACATAGCTTAGCATGACTGTGGGTCATTATCACAAATTTTTCTCATTATTTCAGGCCTTTTGACTGTTGTAATAATCCAAAAAGTTTGGAGTTTTTCCATGTTGACTGAGAAACCTACATTAAGGTAGAAAGGACAGATCAAAAAGGTAGAACTGATGTGCTTTCCTTCATTTTCAATCCATAGACATAATTTCATGACTTAGAAGCCAGATGCCATACACGTAGAGTCAATACAACCTTAGTATTGTTTGGAAAGGATTTCACCTGCAAGTGTAACAGATAATTGTCATAGGCCTCATAGCATTAGTTAGAATTACTATAAAATGTGGACCTTTACTGTACATGTTCAAAGAAAAATCCAAAAATCAATGTAAAAAATCCAATAAAATTGCTCTTAGGTTATAACATTTTTCACAGCAGAATGAAAACAAAACAAAAACATACGGCCAATTACTCTTGTGAATTATCATGTGCAGAAAATAAATGGTAAGGAGTCCCCATCATAGGAAAAGTTGGCTGGATCTTTTTTAAAGGTGTCAAAAGAGAATGACAAGAGCTTGCTTTGTTTTTTATAGTTCTGTCTGTATGGCCCAAGTTTTGCAGCCTTCCTCCATGCCCCTATGTTTAATATGTTGTTTAAATTAGTCCATTTAAAAGGTAGGTTGAGCCATTTTTACATTGACTTATATAAAGCCATTTTCCTGTTTTATTAGCCACATTAGCATTCTACTGCCCTTTAAATGTCACAAGTTCAAGAGCATAGCTGTACATATCCTGGAAATATTCTTGTTTTATGTAATAAAACAGAAAGCTACAATTTCCTGGGACAGATAAGGTGACCAAAAAA
>VZTJ01001769.1:199385-240112 GCA_013397795.1 Orthonyx spaldingii | reverse complement strand
AAAAAAAAAAAAAGAGAAACAAACAGGGCATTACATAACAACACAGAGTAAAACAACAACCACTAAGACAAGATTGTTTTCAAGTGAGGGAAGAGCAGGAGAGCTACCAAGAGCACAGATTTAGAAAAGCTTGTTTGCATTGTCTGAATCAAAACATGTGAAACAGCTGATGAACCTACCACTTGCTGTAACTCACAGAAGGGAAGAAAAATGGCACTGCACTCACTGCCTGACATATTCCTTAATCTTTTAGGGACCTTTGATAAGCCACATCATACATTGCAAGTACTCTCATTTATTAATGGTGTTTTATTTGAAAGTAGAAATCTGCAAAATTCCCTAGTTGTATGATATCTAGCTTAAAACATTTCCAAGTTTATCAATGTCAACATGAAAACTCAAGACTGGTTGGAAGGAGTTATTGGAAATCAAATGAATTTTGAAGTCTGCAGGATCTGACCTACTATCTTCTGTCAAAGACAGGTTAGTGCTTAAAATAGGGTGCATATGGCTTGAAAATATCACTTGAGTCACCAAGTCCAGTTACCCACAAAGGAAAGCAAATTACAACATTTTTTCCAGAATTGCCATAAAAACATTTTCCCTATATGTTACCAGAGCCCACGCTACACTACCCACCACCTCCTGGCAAATACAAGGCTCATTGTTGCGGCTTTTAAATGTCTACTACAATGTGCCACAAGAAGACAACTCTGTTTCTGTTGCCAAGTGTCACAGGTTCCCCACAATTACAAATAACTTGGTAGATAAATTAGCTTAAGAGGAAAGTGTGCCACATGGTACAAAGGAGGGCAAACTCTTCTTTTCCTCTGCCTTCCCTCCACTCCAGAAACCCTTGCCAAGCTCATTAAGGAGAAAACCACATACACCTACAAGGTTGCACATAACATGAGGACTTACATATCTACACAGCCACTCAGCAGGTATATTTTTAAGCTTTGTGCATATCATGTTTTAACCCCAGCTGTCAATTAAGCACCACGCAGCCACTCACTCACTGCTCCATCCTGCTGGTGGGGGAGAGAATCAGAAGAGTGAAGTGGGAAAATTCATGGACTGAGATAAAGACAGTTTAGTAGGTAAACCAAAGGTTGCATGTATTTAAGAAAGGCGAAACAAGGAATTCATTCACCACTTTCCATGGGCAGGCAGGTTTTTATCCACCCCCATAACAGCAGAGCTCCATCACATGTAGCAGTGGCTTGGGAAGACAAATGCTGTGACTCCAACATGTAACCTTTTCCTGTTTCTTTCCCACTTTTATTTGCCGGGCACAATGCCTATGGTCAGTAGGAGTCAGCTGTTCCAGCTCTGTCCCCTCCCAACTCCTTGTGCACCTCCAGCCCATTCACTGGTTGGGCGGGATGAGAAGAAGAAAAGGCCTTGTCTTTGTGTAATCCCTGCTCAGCAATAACAAAAACATCCCTGTGTTATCAACACCATTTCCAGCACAAATTCAAACCATATCCTCATACTATCACTGTGAAGAAAATTATCTCTACCCCAGCCAAACCCAGCACAGTACATCACAACCATGTCATGGCACCTGGACCAAGTTCGCATCAACAACCACCTGGAAGCTTCAGTGCTCTGCATGGTCCATTGTGCAGGGCGTCACAGTCTGCTGGTTCCCTGGTGGCTGGGGCTCCCCATAGGGGTCTGTTGGGGCAGGGCCCAGTCCTGTGATGCAGCCCCTCACAGAGCAGACATAGGTTTCCTGGTCTTGCCAAGAGCCCTGAGAATCAGAACCTCAAAACCAGCACTGGTGCAGCCTCTGTGTTGCCCAAACAGGGCTGTACACATGGACCTACTGCAGTGGAAACTTCACCTGGCAGCTCTTCAAGAGGTGGGGGACAAAGCGGAGAAAGGAGTGAGGAGAACTGCCACATTACAGGTGCTCGGAAATTCTACACCTGGGGATGTCGTTGGCTGCTCCAGCACAACCTGTGTAGTATCTGCTATCAGGTTCAGAGGGAAACAAGCAAGTCACAGTCTGAAGATCCAGTTATGGCTCTGGCAGCACAGGACAGCCAGCAAAGTAACGGGCAATACCTCCTGCTCCCAGTAATAACAATATCTACTCAAACGAAAGTAGGAGTTTGTACTACCTGCTTAGTATTTCTATCTGGTCTTCCAGCTGGCAGTTTGTCACCACACTCCTGAGGGCCTCAGAAGGGCCCCAGCAGGCAGTGCCAGGGACCCAGTTGTGTGGCACTGCCCAGATGCTATGAGACACTGCAATGATTTTATGCACAGCCAAGTTCTACATATGGCAACAGGCAAAGGAGGAATTCATCTGCCATTGCTGCTGAAGGCTGTCAACACCAGCTGCCCATGTAGAAGGCACCTTGGTGCACAATACGCAAGGTGGGTGATGCTTAAACCAAAAGCTGTCAATAAGAAAGTAAAGGCTGCAGACAGCTGCATAAGAGTGCTGAGGCACAAAGATCTTTGCCTGACAAAGCCAACATAGCAGTCCCCAGGAGGATGAGTAAGAAAGTCACTCAGGAAAAGGGTTTTGTCTAACCCAGCAGGTACTCAAACTACAATGCCTAAATTTGGCCCTGGGAACAACAGCCTCAACATTGTATTTAAGCAGCCAAGTGAGCAAACAATCTGGAAGCTACTGAATATTATCTTGTCACAATAAATGATGGAGTAGCTCAAGGCTGAGAAACACAGCTGCTAGTCATGTCTTCTGGTTTAGACTATCCTGATCCATTCTTGGTTTATATATAGCACAGAGCACCCTAATGACTCCAGCAACAAAGACCTGAGCTCAGCACTTTTGCATATGCTTTCTCCCTATGAACATTTTGACTCCAGCTCAGCAAAGAATATGTTGCAAATGTCTTCTAAGAAATACATAAGCATTTTCATGCACAATGCCCATTGAAAAGTTCATTCTCTTTCCTTGAAGCTGTAATTGCTCCTCGCTTGAAGTCTGTGAGGTCTGCAACTACAGTATTGAAAATGTGCTCCAAGAAACTGTTAAAGTCACTCATCGAATGCAGTACAGTAACTCTGGTTAAAGTTGACCGTGCTTCAGGATCAAACAGCCCTCACAACTCTTCCTCTGTGATAGACACAGACTGATTTCTTTGAGAGAGAAACTCTGTGCTTTGACTTAACACACAAATCCCACACCTTTCATAGAATCATAGAATTGTTTAGGTTGGAAAAGACCCCTAAAATTAGGTCCAACTGTAAACCCAGCACTGCCAAGTCCACTAATAGCTTGTGTCCCTAAATGCCAGACCTACACACTTTTAAATCCCTCCAGAGATGGTGACCCAACACCTCCGTGGATAGCCTGTTATAATGCTGGCCAGCCCTTTTGGTGAAGAAACTGGACCTGATCACCTGGTTGTTCTGCACATGATCCATGATGGCACTCAAGAGATCTGCTCCATGACCTGGGCACCCAGGTCAGGCTGAGAGGCCTATAGCTCCCCAGATCCTCCTTCTGGCCCTCCTTGTAGATTGGCGTCACATTTGCTAACTTGCAGTCAACTGGGACCTCCCTGGTTATTAAGGACTGCTGGTAAATGACTGAAAATGGCTTATTATATTCCAGTGTCTTCCTGCAAGTTGTGTTGATATTTCTTCTCTCCTTTTTGCTTCAAAATCCAGGGAGATGACTTTAGGCAGAACAATATTCAAGTATTTTTTCCAAGCTAGAGAAATTATGCATCATTTGTGCAGCTTAACGCTCTATGCAATGTCCACCATCAAGTTCCAGAAAGGTATTGTTTAACTTACCCACTTATGCATTCTCATGAGAATAGGATTAAACATTTCTGGCAAAAACTTTTATCTCTCTCATTTACAGTAAACACAATTCTTGTTTTTTGAGATAAAAAAGCTATTTTAAGTTCTTTGGTGCTTAAGTACTCTAGGAAAGCAACAACACAGGACACGCTTGATTCTTCTGTATTTTCAAAAAGTTGTGTTTGAATAACGCTAAGATTATCCATTATGCTTTAGTTCAGTCATGCTTTCCTGAATTTTTGCTTTCGTTGGTCCGTCCTTATGATGAAAAAGGTCCAAACTGTGGAAGTTTCTGATATTTTTATTCTACTGTAGTAATGCAGAAATGGTCCTACCAGCTCAGGGTAGATATGTATCTGGTCCACATGGCTAGGAAAGAAGGTAAAATAAGAGAAAGCATGGCTAGGTGTTCCCTAAAGCATGTTCCCAGATTCCAGCAATTAGGAAACAGGGATGAAAGAAGGAATACCCTTTCTGGAGATAAATTTTTCAGCTCTCAAGTTGTGTGAAAACATCATACCCAAGCATTAACAATGTGGTTACTATGTCTACCTGTCTTCTTTAATAAATTTTGTCAGGAGTCTGCATTTTGTGTTCTACATAATGTAGACTTTCACCACTCACTGTCCTCTTCCTGCAAGGAAATTAAGGTCATTTTTAATCCTCTTTCTTCAATACCTGTTCTGAGCTGTTCCTAAGAAATAGAGGACTCTTGCAGAGACCTCTAGGTTTCTGTGCCAATACCAACTCTCATTCAGAATCAGTCTCCTAACCTGCTTCTTCTTAAGGGCCAGATCAAACCTAGGCACAAGTTCAGAATTTCAGGTCTGTCCCTAAATGCATCTCTTTCTCCGCCATTCTTCTCCATCCCTCCACCCAGCATTAGCTCCATATGCAAGGAGATGCTTGGAAAGCAGAATAACTTAGGGAAAAAGATTTCTTTGGTCCTTACCTCCCTAAGTGGGCAAGAAAAGAAAGAAAGGCTGGTGGTCTAAAAATAGTCCCTGACTACCTACCAGATGTGAAGAGTAACAAAGAGCCTGGTAAAAACATAGTAATTCAACATGAACCCAAAGAGTGGGTTAGTCATGCTGTCTAGACTTATGCGATTGAAAGTCATCACCAAAATAAAAGCTCATCTTCAAAACCTTCATTACTTCACACTCAGAAAATTTAAAAAGCAAGTCAGGAAACCCATTTTCTTCTATCTACTTGATATTTTCTGTTCAGAAGTGTAACAAAAAACACTCGCTGTTACTGGAAACATTAGAAGATCTCAATGCCTCTGTTTCCACACCACCGCTGCCAGATTCTGCAGCAGTGGCATCTGCCTTACCTTCTGAAGAACAAGAGCATAATAACCCCTGAATTGCACCTGCTCTTTGACTTTCATGGCTCCCAGGAAATTTGAAGGGGTTTAGATGCCTACAGCTCATGAGAGAGCCTGAGGCTGGGATACGGCGCAGGAAGCAGTAACCCATAACCCTTTCACAGACAACTGGAGCAGGCTGCTGTGAGGAGAAGGCAGCAATTTCATTGCCTGTTCTTTACCCTACAAGAACCACATTCAATCTTCCAAAAAGGAAGACAGAAGAGCCTACACGTGACCCTAACATTTTCCAGCTGGCCACTACACTGAATAGAAATGTCAAAGTAAAATCTACTTTTCCTGTAGCTGAGCAATAAAGACACTTGCACATCACAACACAGAGCTGAAGACATGATTTTCCTGGAACTGGATATTTTGCTGATCTGAATCTCTTCTCTGGAATCAGCAACATTTCTGCTAATAAGAGACAGACCCAGACTGAGTTTTGTGGCACCATTGGGGTAGACTGGGAGATGAGAAAAAAGGCAGGGGAAAAAAATCTCAGCTATTAAAAACCAAGCTCTAATCTGATTCTTCTGTGTTTAGGAAAAGAGCAAGTGAAAGCTGATGCACCCACTAAGAAAGCAAGCACTGTCATCACTGACCTTAGTAGGTGATTTGTGCATGCCTGTTGTAACACAGCCCTCTATACTGCTCACTGGCAGGAGAAAGACTGTTCATCATCGTCTGGCAGATTTAGTGGAACTTTAATGGCTATAGGGAGGAACTTTGTGGGGAAGGAGGGGGAATTTTCCTCCCTCCCTCCTCTGCCTTGCTCAGAAACTAGAAGTTTCAGCCTCAGAAGCTGGTTCTAATTGGTAATGGAATGTCTAGGTATAACTAGGTCTTATCTACACCCCTGTCCTTGAATGGATGTAATGTCAGCTGTGACCATGGGCTTATTATGCCAAACATATTGAGATGGCCTGCAAAACAGGGTTTTTTGCCTAACTGACACAACATGAGGAGACTGCTTCTTTTTCAATAACAGTGGCCTGCAACTTGGCACCTGCAGCGCTCAGACAGAGTCAGAACCATGTCTCCTCATTTCCACATTGCAAAGCAACTAGGAAAATAGACAGTTAAGACCTCCCTGTCTCCTCTTACTGAGAAAGTCCTAAGCAAAACTCCTACAACACTGAGTAAGCACCACACAAGTAGAACTGCGATGAGTTTACTATCAGTGATTCTTCTCTGACAGGATGATTTTGGGGAGAGGGTCTATCATCCAAATCGTAGGTTACACAAATCCTTCCTGCAACAGCCAGAACCTCAATTGTTTGCCATGGATGAAGGCATAAAAAGAACAAAGCTTACATCCACTGTGCCCTGAGCATAGAGTAATGAAGAAACACATCAATAGGATCACATATGCTTGCTGTTGCTACAGTTACAAGCTCTCAATAATATTGCCATACATTTGCCTCTTTGCAGAGACCACTTGGTAGGTTTCTCAAAGCTCAGACAATGTTTAATGTCAAAAGTCTTGGGCATATGTGGGAATTCCTTTAAAGCCTTGTATGAAAGAATATAAAAGGTGGGGAAAAAGCAAGCTTACTTTTGAAAACTGTTTTCTGACTTTGTAGGAAAATATTTTCTCATAGACTTTATTAAACACAGTATTGAGTACCAGTCATGCCATGTGTATCTGTGAAGCAGAGTATGACAGAGCAGGCACAAAATAATACTGTATAGAAATATTTTTGTATAGAAATTGTTAATCTTCGTCACTGGCATATAAAAGATAAAGGTAATAAAGCAAAGTAGAGGAGAACTTGACATAAAATAATTATTTTTGTATTTGGTATCTCTAATTAAAAGATTTCAACATCAGAGAGATGTATAACATTAACAGCAAGAGAAAATTGTCTCAATTTTCCTAACAACATCAGACTGCTTGAAACATAGAGGTCAGAATAACTGACGGACACTTTTTTCTTTTAATATGGTAAAATAAACTCTACACATTTTTAAAATCTACATTTCATAAAGTCAGAACAAATCAAAATGAGTTCTTGCTGTCTTCCATCAGCTTTTCCCAACCCAATACTTTTTTATCCTTCCTTCTTTCATATATATGCTTTTATTCCCATAAGAAATCTAAATTGATAGATTAAAATAGCCCATCTATTTGATTTCTTTAAAAGTAATTGAAGCTTCAAGGAGTCAAGCTAAGGATATAAACACATCTCAAACTCATGACCAGTCTATTTTTTCAATATTAAACCCATATATTTAAAGTCCTCCACATGACTAAGCTATGAATCCAAAATCTTGTTATGCACGGCCCTACACATCAAGTAGCAGGAGATTGAGTGACAGTTTCTGTACAAGAGTTCCAGAAGTCTCACTGTACAACACAGTTGTTACTCTTAAAATTCTTTAAAATACATTGCAGTGATGAAGACAGAAGCTACTGGTCCTTGTTGTACCTTATTACTCATTCAACTCATATAAAAATACACTTTCACAAATACTGGTGTGAAGTTCATTCAGAGTATTTTCACTTGTAGTCACACAAACATCTCTCTCTTTCCACTCCTTCTATTTTAGGCCTTGATCTTATCAGAAACTTCAGGGCAAACAGAAATATGACCAGCCTCAGCTACAAATATACCTCAGAATTTAAATTTCGATAGATCCCTCTCCAGAGCCTAGTTTTCAAGAAGCATATGTAAATTCACTAAATTCAAGATTGCTTTTAGGTGAGACCAGCCCCTTCAAGTAACACAGCAGAGTTGTAAGCTAGTTGAAAAACAGCATTACCAAGCTGTTTCTTCTCATATGACATCAAATTGGATTATACTACTAAACCTGCATTTAAAACTACGTTACACCTCATGTAAAAGTTGTAGCAATTTACTCTTTCACAGAAAAAAAGTAAAATGCTCATAAAACAGCATTGCAAGGTAGGTTCGGGGCAATAAGGTTTTGAATAAAGGATGACATCTAGGCCTAAGTAACATCCAGCAACTAAAAGAGGTGCAGATTGTCCAGACATGGGGAAGACTAGAATGCACAGCTACACCACTGCTGTAAATAAAACAATCGAAACAGAGCCTTCAAAGGCAGTCCGCTCCACAAGCAATTGTCTCACTGAGAAAGATAAGATTAAAACTGCAAACAAAAAACTACAACTCCTGTGATTCAAACTTGTATAATCTGAATAATATAGTTGTCCAAGAGCCTATCTAAATCAACGCCAAATCACAAGCTGGGGAGACATCCAGAAAAAATAAAGGTTGCATTTTGAACTACAAGCATGCTATTTACCACAAGTGTGACACACAAGCTTTTAAATTGTATTGATTATAGCACTGTTTGTGATGCATGCATGATGGAGAACATTTTTTAATGTAACTGGAGTGACAGATCCAACATGAAATACTTTATCTTGATTTCTCCAAGATAAAAGTCAAGACTTTCTGCCAGGCCAGTCTTTCACACTGAAAATTCTGCTACCACAAGCTCTTGGAAAAACAAAAAGAACAAAAAAAAAAATCAGACACACAATGACAACAACTAATCTTCCTAACTAACACAAATCTCCCAAACCTGACCAATGCTACAGTTTCACAAAGTACAGTCACTGAAGAGGCTTTTTGTAGATGGAGCCTTACCTTAAATCTGACCTCAAATTTTGATTACCTGAAGGTAAGCTTAATATCATATCACACTAAAAAGCACACTCAAGATCTATATTAAATCCTCTTCTTTTGATCAGACAGTAATTTTGCAGAAAGTTCTTAAACAGAAAAAAAGGAAAAAGCAAGAATCTGTGCAAGAAAGGTGTTAAAACGTAAATGTTCCAAGGGAAGATAAAAAGTCTTTTCTAAAAACAAACAAACAGCAACACTTTAATTAAAGTAGCTTCATTCAAGTAGCCCTACACTTAGAGAATATTTCAACTTTTCAGGAAAGATGCCTCATATTGTGAAATTTTGCCCATTGTTCAAAAAAGATGACACCACACAAAGATGGTGCCTGAGGGAATAATTTGCAAAGATGTCAGGCACTAGTGATTTGGATCACCAGCTGGTAAGATGACCCTCATTAGTGTCCCTCTCTTCACTACTCTGAATTCTGATAAACTGGTCTGCATGTTTCAGTAATTGTATGAAGCCTTTGGGTCCTCTGGGATAATGCTTTATCCACCCGCAGCTGATTTAAGACCCATTTATAGACAGATATTTTACTACACCTATCCCCACCAGAAGAGAAAGCACAATTTTTGAGATCCTAATGAGATTAAGGAGTGGTAAAGCTGAAAAAGGTTACTTTTCCTGACCTTTCCTGTGAGTCTGTGTGATGTAATGGATTCACAAGCCATGCAGGTTGGATATAAACACTTAATCCCAGGTTCCTTTACAATCACAGAAGGAAATATTTTCCCAGACTTACTGAAGAATTTACTAATGGTACAAAGAGCAGGGAAAAAGGAAGAAAATGAAAAAGGAAGAAGAAAATAAAAAAGGACAGGAAAAGAAAATCATGTAATAGATTGGTAACTCAACTAAGTAATAAGAAGACACCTGTCTGGTTAAATCATAGGCAGCTACAAAAGCTGCGGTGGAGGGGGACTGATGGAGGGACAAAAGAATTGTACAAAAATGAAGAGGTATCATACTTTAAAAAGAAAACCAACCTGGACATACACAATAGTGGATTTCCATAAGGACATACAAGATGCAAATATGGCTTCCCTGAAACTGTGTATCAGAACAACTAAGGATAACTGAGCTGGTAATTTTGTATGTAGTGCTGAACTAAGGTTCAGAATTACGCACAAAATGACATTAATTTTAACAATCTTACACCTGAAACTGAGCTACAGCTATTGGTCCTTCTCTGTAATGGGCACCTGAAAAACACATAGCTCTTTCAGTCCAGAAATAACTCTAAGTTAACCTTGTAGTCCCACCCTTCTCATAGAACTTTTTGACCACCAGAAACCATTCAGTTCAAAGATTGCCCACCTGAATAAGGACTGCTGGTACTTTTCTACAGCAAAAGGTATTGATCAAGATGAAAAGTTTGGGAGATCCTTTGAAAAGGGGAAAAAAAGAGGAAATATATAAAATTATTATTTAGAAAATTAGAATTCTAGCATAGAGTCTGAGTTAATACTATGGCCTTCAATAGTGTATATTACTGTGAAGAAAAGGAAATAAAAATATAAGGGTGTATATTGAATTGGTGGTTTCACTATTTGATTTCACTAATAACATTGCCTCAGTATGTTTTGTGCACAGTTAAAATTGTCAAGTGAAATTAATTCACAAATTTCTTTCACCTCTAGGGTTTACTCCACATCCTTGCAGATGCAATTATTTTCATAGTGTGCTGCTTTACTTGCATGGCTCTTGTTAAATATTTCCCTTGCAAGCCACAGACAGCACCATTCTCTAGATTATTTTTTAAAAAGTATAATAAAAAAAGTCTAAACTTCCTGGAATTGTTGACAAAATGCCCACATTCAGCTTAATGCTCAAAAGGCTTCTTGCAACAGTGAAATATTCCCGAGGCCTGGCAGGGGTGATTTTTAATATAGAGCAAATTGTTATCAAGAGTTCAATAAAACAGGCAAGCCTTCCATTTCCAAGGCAGGATCATAAAATATGCCAACACTGAATAAGTAGAGATAGAAAGCATATCAAGGGCTAGATTTCTCAGAGGGTACCATACAGTTTGGAGGATGTGTCAGCTCACCTTGGCTGAAAATATAGTCTAGATTTTAAAGGCAAAAATTCTCTAATTTGGCAAATTTGCAGGTCATGATCAGCAATGTCAACTGAAAGCCATCAGCTGGCAATATGAAAGATAACATTCGCATTATATTTGTCAAAAGCATATCTTTGGCTAAATCCTTGAGAAATTCTGCTACTAGCAGTAATTCCATAAAACTCTGTAGCTCTGTGTTATGTATCAGGGAGACTGATCTTCCTGAGTATTCCTAAGGACTTAACAAGCATATGGCTATAGAATGTAATGCTGAATTAAGAGCTTCCTGACCTACACAGACCTCTACTTCCCTGTTGACCCTAAAACAGCAATAGCAAAACCAAAAAAACTTTCTATCTGTCAACAGGTCTCCTGAACTTTCCCTTCCCATTACCAATACCAAACAGCATAGCACTAAATGATTTATCTTCATCTGGTAAGACAACAACCACACCTGACCCTCTGACTGAAAAACAGGTTGCTCATTATGGCAGTTATATAAGAGAATTATTGTTCCAGGGTGACAGAGCTGAATGTCCCACAGCAATGATGGCTTGCTGTTTCCCAGCAGTGATCGTCAGTGCACGCAGGTTACTGTCTGCAAAGAGTAAGTTCAAAATCAAAGACCTCTCCCGGAAACTAAATGGCGATGAGATTTCTAATTTTTTCCGCTCTTCTGTCCAAAGCAATTAATTTCATCTGCAGACAAGGATGAAGCTGTTAACTCATGAAGATTACTTGAAACATTTCACACATGAAGTTAAGCTTGGTTTGGAATCACATCCAACAATTTTAGTAGCAAGTGTATCTACCTTTGTTGAATCAAAGGTAATCCAACCAGACATGGATGCAGCATCATTTTGGTAAAGTTATGGATCCAGAGCTTTAGATGCGTACTTCTGTGAATGTGATTCCACATTTTCACAATGCACACACCTGCTCTGCAAAGGTGGATCCAGTTTGGTAACCAGCAACAGCTGTGGTCACACAATACTAATAGCTTTCTAAATCTTGCTTAGTAGCACCAAAGAACTACAGGTTCTCAGTATGGAGCAGAACATCTTCCAAACCTCTGTGTATGCACAGAAGCAGTTCTTCTAGTACGAGAGACAAGGAGATGATACAGACATCTAAAGGCAAGGTATTGAAATTCCTGGTTTGGGGACAACATGGGAGTTTCAGAGCAAAAGCAAGAACTTGCAATTAATACCTGCTTTCTGTTAATATGTCAGTTTAGAAGACCAAGCCAAGTAAATGAATGAACAAGGGTTTTTCCTTTGAGCAAACCAGTAGGAAATTGGGATGTCTGAACTTGTGATCACTCTCTAAAGTTTAGGTGCTGAAGTCTGGATGAATTCTTTTCTTCAATTAGGCATCTACAAGTCTCCAGAACAAATCAAACCAAATAGCAGTATCTTTTTAAGCCAGAGGGGATGAAAGACACTGCCATGACCCACCATTTCTATAACAGCTTTTACCAGATGTTCTGGATCACAAGACCACAGCCAATCTTCAAAATTTATCTAAGATAAAGGCAAGTTAAGTAGTCAATAAGTAAAGTGAGATGCTGTTAACACTCACCTAGCTACCACTTCAAGAACTCTTTTTCTTCAGTATTCTGTGATTTTTTTTTTCATTGAAATCACAGTAATAATTCTGAGCCATAAACATCTAAACATATATTGATAGAGCCACAGACCTGCTCCACAGCTTGCTCCTTCTGAGCAATTGGGACCAGTTTCTTGCAGGAGAGGGAAACGCCCCCAAGATTTCTGGGCTTTGGGTTTTATGTGGGCTGTGAAAAAGCAGAACTGAGCTCTCACTATTGAGAAATTGCCTAGTGATTTTTAAAATAATGATGAGTTGAGAATCAGCTTTAAAACACTTTACAGAATTAACTGGAAAGAAACCAAACCTTGAGCATATCTTATCTCACCAAGTGTGCCATCTGTGCAGCAGACTGATGAACACAGAGTGTGCCCCAGGCCCACATGTCAGAAGCATGGAGAGAACCTTGACTGTGACTGAGCAGCATAGGGTTGTCCTTTCAATCTCAGCTCCAGCCACCATAGTCTTTCTCTCTAGGGCTACACCTACTCATGCAGGGTCATGCATGGAAGGGAAAAGGTCAGAACCACGCAGGTTGAGGCAGGAGCAACAGGGGTTTTCTTCTGAGGGACACACTGCTGAAGTTCCAAGTTGGCAGGCAATTTAATTTGTTTCAATGTAGCTGAGCCATCTAGACAGCAAGGCAACCCTCAATCTTTTGTCTCATCCTTTGTAAAGCCTTTTGATATCTCTTGAATGCAATGAGAATCATGACCTTTAATAACAGCCCTTTAAAATTTAATTTTTACTGAATTCCAAAGCAAAATATGAAGTGAATTTGTTATAAACAATCTCCCTTTGAAAAAGGTTCAAGACAATGTCAGTTACTATACAATTGCAATGAGTCTGCTACTTACTAGTAAATGGAAAAGCCTTCACTGGACAGGTTTCACAGTGTAGGGATGTAAGACTTTGAGAGTAATGTAATTATGGATAACACTATATGTTGACTGGCAAGATGCTATACAGATTTAGTCAAATTTCTGGGCTTTTTCTGTGTTTGAGTTTTGTTGGAGCTTAATATACTTGTATTCAAATGTCATATTGTTGAGAAGTGCTTTGTGAGATGGCTGCTAATTAAATAATGGGAATTATCAACTATCTTCCTAATCCGATTTCAAATTTTTAAATTGATTTGAAAAGAAAAGGCAGTGGAGGACCCTCATGCATCCGCTGCTGCTAGAATGAAAGACATGAGGTCTCCTTGAACCCTCAGAGAAGTTCATGCAGGAGCTAGGCTGTGAAGCCAAGAGTCAGCAACAAAGTCTAGTGCCACACCAACACTACAGCAATACAAAAACATGAGTAAAGGCAGGCATAACAAATGTCCAACAAATAGAAAATGGGGCTGGGGAGGCTTGGACAGGTCTGTTTTTACTCATAAAGGTATCATCAGGGTCTCTTCCTGAAAGAAAGAAGTCTTGAAACAAGACATATTCAAGTGGCTCCAGTTGTGTCACTTTGGAATGTGTCCCATGCTAACCGAAGCTTAGCCAGGCCAGCCACTTGAAGGTTATATCTCATCATACTGTGTCATTTCTACTTCTAGCTGTGGCCAGAATGAGGATGTGCAGAGAACCATGAGAGAGGAAAGCCAAGCAACACACACAATTATCCTTCAATTGTTCCACAGTCATAAGGTGAGTCACTTGATAGGATCAGAGAGTCCTATCAGAGTTGCTCCACCTGTACAACTTTCATTCCAGACACTTATTCCTCAGCATAAAGATGTAAATTCCTGAGCAGCTTTTAAAAAATTGTAAAAGAAAGAATCACTTTCTAGAAGATTAACCTAATAGCAAAAAAATGTAGACTAACAGGAAGCATACAGAAACAGGTGTATTGTGTTAATCACAAGCAGCTTGATAGCAATGAAGTACCAGAAAGAGGCAATAAGGGAGCAAAAAAAGAATCCATAACATGAAGTTGTACTATGCCTGCTTTGATAAAAACTCCCTCATAGCACATAATGGACTCTTAGGAAGCAGTGAACATTACTGTATATTTTGGAAATAGAAGGACTGACACATTTTCATAGAGCCCAAGCACCCATTTATTGTGTGAGTCCACTGCAACACTGAACATAATGTTGGGCCAACATTATTAATACCATATAAGTCTCCCAGACAAATTAACACAAAGCCATAAAATTGCTTCAGTGGAGCCAGTCTGAACGATCACTTTAAAACCTTCAATTCGTGCAAATCTGCAACTTGTGAATCAACACCATACTTTGCATTTCAGAACCACTTAGTAGCATCTCCACATAACTGATGGTCATTGGGGCAAAATTCACTATGAGGTATCAGGAATCTATTTGTACATTGTTTTGAAGCTTCATGAGGTTGTGTGTGTGAAGCAGTCATAAACAACATGAAAGCAGAAGGGAAGCCATACTGACAGAGATCTGTGAACCAGTAGTGAAATGATAGCTTACATGTCATTTACCAAAGGCATTGGCCCATCTTTCTAGCCCTGCTCTATTCAGTACTGTTAGGTTAAATTTCACAGGTATAAGTGTCACCACACAATCTTTGAACAATCCTTACCTCACAGCAACATCAGTGAAATTTTTAATTATGGCAAACTGTTTCAGTATATATTTAGATTCTATTTTGGAAATTAGTGTTATGTCAGATAACAATTCTGACAAATGCAGTAGAAAAACTGGCCTATCTGTTAAAAAAAAAATCATACCTGATACTTGCATTTGTCTCTGAATACCAAGCAGCACTCTGCGTTCCCAAAGTTTTGTGTCCTAAGAACAGGTAATTTGCTCCTCTTTCTGTTCCCTTGCTTTTCATTCAGCAAGCTGTGCTTTGAAGAAAAGCCTGGATGCATTTGCAATCCTCTGTGTGTAAAGTCTTGGATAATAATTTTCTGACAACAGCTTCACAATATGGCATGCCAGTCCACTTGTGATCCTATTGTTCAGATTTGTCTGCACCAGCTGGAACTTGCCATGTTAACATTTTTACCCAAAATCTTTTAACGCTCTGCTATGACAAGCCATCAGTAGAAGCTCTGCCTGTGGTAACTCTGATACCAAAAATATATAAAAAACACTACTGCTACACTGCAGAAGGCATCACAAAGACAGAACAAACAAACAAAAACAAAGATGAAAACAGCAGTCTGAGGTAACCTGGAAAAGGAGTAATTAATAATGAAAAATACCATCCCCTCAGTTCTCCTTCTTGAAGAGAATTCTTACGCAGAATAAATATTAGTCATTCCATTGCATAGGGTGGAAGAATGAGATTGTATATGAGAAGAAGCAGAAGAAAATAGACAAGAAACAGAAGTGGGTATGAGAAATAAAGCAGGTAAAATACCAGTAAATTTTAAACATTGTAATTCTAAGGCAGAAGTGGAATTACTCCAAGATATACCAATTTATCCCCCTATATTTAGCTCTGGAAACAATGTTTATGTCTGTTTTATCTGGGCATAAATGCCAGAGACAGGAATTCCTAGAAGAGAGAAGCAAATGGTTTTTTATTGTGGAGTTGCATAGGGTCAAAAATGCATCTGTGCACATAAGAGTACACAACTTTTTATCTACCTGTGTATGACATTTCTGATGCCAACAGCGAAAGCTGATCTGAGCTGTTAAACAACTGTAGATCTCTAGAGTCTTCCACGGACTTCAACAGTGATTGTATTGGTGCCATGTCTCCTTTGATGAGTGATGGCAAGCCGGCCACTGCAGTGTGGAAGGCAGGATGAAAGGAAAGATCAATGCATTTGCATGGAGCTAGTTTTTGCCAGCTGTAGCCATTGTTATGAACAGGTTTTACAAGTTGATCTATTAAACCCAGACTAACTTCAAAAAAGTAAGACTGTTTCAAGACGCACTAAAAAATTTATAAATTTCTAGGAGACACTGACTACTCATCACAAATAAATTTAGTTTTCATGGAAAAAAAATCTTTATATCTCAACTTCTGATTATTATGTCACAGAAAAAATTAAGCACAAAGCTAGTAAATGATTTAGCTGCTATAAAAAGGAGAAAATAGAAAAATAATATTCATCATTAAGACAGTATTTTAAAATCAATGGTCTGATTGCCAAAGATATTAAAGGACCTCTTTCTGCTTAGCAACTTAAAAGCAGTCACTTTTTAGCAGATGTCATTGTTGTCCAAGACTTTGGTGGGTTTTTTTAAGGTTTGAATTGTACAATCTGTGAAGTTGTTATGCAACAAATGAAAGTGTCTTTAGCTCTGTATATTCACTTTTTGTACTAAAGGGTATTCAGTGTTCGCCATTGTCAATTTGACCCTTACAAAGAATGAATGATGGCACCAAAAGTTTACATATCATACTCAGAAATTAAATCTATGTTGACTGTCAATAAAAACTACTCCATGCCCAAAAAGGTCTGAGGGAAACTTAACAGAGAAAGAGAAAAAACACAGCAAAGGAACACTTCTAGCTAGTCTCCTGCCTACGTGAGGGGTCCAGAAAGGTCCAGTAAGACACAATGAATCCAGCAAAAAATACTAAAAAAGTAAAGGTAACTACACACCACATAGCAGAGGAATTGTCTATGAATTCAGAAACTAGTGAGTTTACAATGCAGATGTCATTTTTGCTGGCAGAATTGTGTACATTTGATGACATTTTTCTAAAGTGTATGTGAGAAAATAATACTGAGCTGAATCATATGATAAATATACAATATTTTTAAAATTACATATTAAACTTCAGATGAAAAAAACCTTTTTTGCCCCATGCTTGAACTTATTCTGGCTTAATTTTCTGGACAAGAATGCACACTTCCTGTCTATTTCTTTAATGACTACAAAGCACCCTGAAAGTTTCCCTTAAGTAGTTGAAATTACTGTAATTGTAAAACCAAAACCAAATTAAACCAAATATTTAAAAAAAACCCCAAACCGAAATATATTCTTATTTTTCTCACCAGATTCAAGGTAGTGATGTCTTGAAATAAACCATATGATGGAGATTTTAGCTCAGCTTACACACATTTAACTCAGGTAGTCACTTCATTTTTCAGGACTGGGCAATTATGAAGGAAGAAATCAAGACAGATTGTGGTAAAACTGAAGCTGATTATCCTGACGAAAGATCTGAGGGAATCCCATCTGTAAGCAACGGTTACCCTTGGCTTTTTCTCAGTAAAGACACTATTCAGAAAATAAAGACGTATTATACACATCCTTCTTCCAGATCCTTCTTGAATCAAAACATTGAAAACTCTGCTGGTGGTTTTACTAGTAAGATCATCATATCAACACCTTGGATTTGTAGAGGCAATATTGTGGATTATAATTTTAAGGAGTAGACAGCATGCAGAAAAAAAATACTCACTTTGTGCTATGGGCAATCCGATTTTGACAGTGTTTTTTGCACCTATAAACTTTGCGCTAATTTGTCACTTTCATGAGTCATCCTATTTTGCAGAACAGAATCAGTGGATGATGACAAGAGTACAAATGAACTTATTTTTGCATGATTTCCCAACTGCCTTATATGAAAAGGAAACATAAGGGTAGAATGAAGAAACAAAGGAAAATAAAAACTAGCACACAAACCAGAAGCAAGTAGGCTGTTTCTCAAGAAAATAATCAATACTAGCAGACTTGAAAGATGATGTGGTTTCCATCAGGTCATGTTGCTGACACCTTTTAGAGGGGGAATAGTAGCCCCAAGGAGCTGGGAGTGGATTACATGTCTTCTGCTTTGTCCAAATAGAGCCTTAATCCTATGTAAAGTTAGGAAGTTACTGTCAAATCAGTATTTCTCACCTGTCTTCCATTTGTGTGAAATGAAATCATAATACAAACCAAACCTGTAGCAAGCTGAAATATGAACCACAGAAGTATTACAAGCCACATTAATTGGCATTTTAGCAATCCAGTTGCCCCTTACCCAAATGGACTTAGTTACATACCCTTTTAAATCTTAGTAGGCGACTGTCTGGGTAAAATATCACAGAATTAATTACCTTGGAAAGAGATCATCAGGTCTAACCTCTAACCCAACACCAAGTCAATTAGACAATGGCACTAAGTGCCACATCCAATCTTTCCTTAAACACCATCAGGACAGTGACTCCACTACCTCCCTTGGCAGTTCATTCCAGTGTTTAATCACTGTGTGAAGAAATTCTTCTTGATGTCCAACCTAAACCTCTTCTGGTGCAGCTTGAGAGTAGGTCCTCTCGTTCTGTCCTGTCACTGGTTGCCTGGGAGCAGAGGCTGACACTCAGCTGATAACTACCTCCTTTCAGGTAGTTGCAGGGGTGTATGTAAGGAAGCCTGAAGACCTTTCCAATATAGTGCATTATGCTATGTCTGCTCAGATAATTCATAGCCAAACTTCTAAAATCTGATATCTTCAGTAACAGAAAATCAGATTATTCTCTCTACTACTGTCCCATACTGGAGGAACCAGAAATGCCTAAAAGCCATTAATGGAAGGTTTTTTCAGAGCAATTCCCAAAGCAGTATACAGTATGTGTTGGAGTTGGGAAGGCTTTCTGCATAGACTGAGCATTCACAGAGAAACTGTTGTAAATTTAATCTAATCTATCCCCATCATGTCACCCCAACAGGCCTTCCCTACTGTTTTTCCTTGGATCTCTAAGAGGAAAAGTATTCTTTCCCTGTTGGTGGTCTTTACTTTTACCTTCAATTAAAGACCATGAAAGTAACAGTGAAAGCATTATTCTCCCTGTAAAGATGTTTGGATACACTGAGTGTAGTAAACTAAAGTTTATTTTCTAGCTCTAGAAATCAGAGCGACAAAGGCTGCAAGAGTCAATAAAACCCAAGACCCAGCTCTAATTTCACTTGCTCCACTCTAACTCTCTCACAATTTACTTCACTGTTAAAGTATTGACTGCAGAAAAAATGTTATAGAGACTATAAGCAAAAGTAGCCATTGTAAGGAAAATTAAATGGTTGAGAAATTATTTTTTATGTCATTTAAAATGAGTAAGAAAGAGCTCTGCTGAAGTCAACTAGCCAGTCAGATAATCCACAGCACAGAAAACCCTAAGTAATGTGTTAAGCTAAGTATGGGGTAATAAGTTTGTCTGATGCTTGCGGCTAAACAAAATACAGATAAGCTTTACTGTTGCTTTGCTAGTCAAAAAGTGGCAATGACTCAGTTTCAAAAGATGCAGACAGCTTCATACACTCTTTCCCACTGATACACTTTCAAAAGACCCCATGGAATAACTCCACTGCTCATTGCATTGCAAAAGGTCAATGACAAGTTGTACAAAGCTTCCCTAAAGAGTTATCCAGCTAAAGTTTCACTGGCTTAGGAGGAATGGTTTAGGAGACAGGCATTTTTATTGGTATGTGAAGACTGCTGCAATGCTTACTTCCTGTTAGGCTTGTGGAATGTAGGAAAATACACTGGCTTTCAAAGTTTTTGTATTCCAAAGCAAAACCAGCATAATTTCAGCTCAGGTAGAATCGCTGGTTTTAAAACGCTAATTGCCTCACTGTGTCTGAGTCATGTTATTATGAAATGTCTTTCCACATATAGAATTTTCAAAGCATTCATCAAATAGACAATAACTGTCAGATTTAGAATCCAAGAGAATTAGTTATTCATCAGTGCAGAAGGCTTTTCCAATCAAAACCCTTTGTCCATCTCTTCCTATAATGAATATAATGGGCTGCTTTTCTTCCAACATATCCCACTCTCACTTCCTCCTAACCTTTTGCCGAGCTGCTTGTAATGCTAGCATGGAGAGCTCTGAAGATTATGACATCTGGGAAAACCTGAGAAGCAGAGAGAGGTGGAAATATTTAACAACAGCAGCTGCATCCCATTCAGCTGGCTTGTCAAAGTACATCCTGATTGGAATAAATTATATCTCAGCCTCTGAACACTGGAGAGGAAACAAGGTGTTTACAATATAGAACCTAGTTGGATCAATTCCAAACTGTGACATATGTCACACAAAGTTGTCATGATGGAGCTAACTACAGGTTTTTCTCCAAAGTTGAAATCACTGCATTAGCATTAAAATATTGATCTTCATTTTGAATGACAGCATCATCACATTAGCACATAATCAACATAACCTTGTAGAGAAATGAAAGATTGATTGTGTTGATGGAAGACGGGGATACATCTTGAAGAAACATGTTAATACTTTAAAATGGAATAAAGCCTACAGAAAAATGATCAAATTTTCCAGGTAAGATACCAGTTACATTTTTGTCAGCTTCTATAAAATGGTCACTCTTGAGGAGATTGGCATTTGGAACAAATAAAAAGTTAAAATATAAGTCCTGCCACGGGTAATAAGAGCAATTCAAAGCCAGATTCTGGAAATCCAGCTACAAGCTTTCATTGCAAGTTTCTCGTCCTCTGTCCCCAAAGTGAGAACTGAATGTTGTTAATTGTCAAACAAAGATTGAAAATAGGCTAGAANCCACCTGCTGGGTGACCGCTACAGCCATGTTACATAAATTAACCATTTATAGCTCAGTGCCAACTTCTTACATCTTAAGTTAGCCATGTGCTGGCCTCTGTTGATCAGAAAAAAGTAGAGTCCTTCTGAATATACAAAACACATCTACGTCACATGAACAGAACGACAAGTGGGACCTGAGACAAACAGGTCTTAGGCATCTCCAATTCTTGTTTTTACAACTATATCAGAGTATTAGTTATAACAAACTTAGCAATGGACAAGGATAACAATCTCTGCACAAGTTGTCTCTGCTTGCACACAGAACTCAATAATCATAAGTATAGAAGGTAAATAAGTAAGACTTATGTTACAGCATTACAAGCATACATGCTTTTTATGTTTGCTGCAATAAGGATTTGACACTACATACTTCAGATATTTGACAATCACACTGAATAGCTACATCTGCTCCAAGAGAAAAATACAATTTCTACCAACAGAGAATTTAAAAGTTGGGGAGAGAAGAATGTCATGGATTCTTCATTTCACTAGATTTATAGCACAACAGTGCTAAGATTTTAGCATTAGCCAATGATGATGTAACAAAACAGTTCCTGACCCCGAGTTATGAGAACTTCAAAAACATGAGGCAACGCTGAAAAATCATATTCCTTCTTCCCTATGCCCTCATGAGACACTTACCTAGTAATTTTAGGGCCCAAATCAAATTTGCCAAAGCGTGCGTACAAAGGTGACGTTAAGCAAGTACAAGTTGTTTGCACATTAAAAACAACAACAAAAAAAAAGGAGTTTATGAAGTTATTTATCACTTAGAGTTCTGATTGTAGAATTGTAATACTAATGGATATTTGTGTCAGGGTGCACACAGTCTAACTTCCTCAGTTTTGAAGGGCAGCTCATGGCTGAGGAATGCTGTCTTTCAGCAGCGCACAGACCAGCTGGCTGCTTTCCTCAATACCCTTCCAAAAGGTAGTTAAGATTATGCAATGTTGAGTGGTTTTGTGATTACTCAGTGTCAAGGAGGCAGCTTCTGCTAAGCAGGGATAGTTTCATCACCAGTCTTTTGAATTTCTAGCTCAATTTTTGCAAAGAAAAATTCCTCTGTTTACCACATCAAATGGCAGGTTATGGCAGTCCCCATCCCTTCTCCCTCTCTACCAGTCTCCCTTAGACCAGCTTAATGGTCAACCTCCCATTCTCCATCTGGATCCCAAGCATTATGAAGAGTGCAAATAGACCCCTTGACCTAACCCTTTGACTTCACCTTCATCATTGGGTTGCTTGCTTCATTTCCAGATAGGCAGTTGAATAAATGTGTTGAGCTGTCTGCATTTAAGCAGAAAATGACACTGATTGTCACTAAATATAGTGAGTGCCGTATGTATGTTTCATTGGATCCACAAGCTCAAATTAGCCTGTCAGAATTTGACTGTACCCTGATGCTAACCTGTCAAGTGACTCAATTAACTCAAGAGAATAAAGAAAAGGCTTGTCAAAGCCATCAAGGCTTTCCACTTGCTCAAGTCCCATCCCTTTGCTCACTGCCTTTATTAAATCTAAATACATTTCATATTTGCAGATGGGTAGATGCTGTCTCCTCATTCCCTCTTTCTCAACTCCCTCTTCACAACCACTTTCTTACTGAAAAACTCATCAAATCTATGGAGAGGAATAGGAGGTAATTTCGTACAGGTCCCTAAAACCTGTTTTTCTTATGATGAAAGGAAATATTTACCTGTAGATAAAGCCTTATCAGTAGCTCAGCTTTGCTTTTCTTGCAGAGCACTAAAAAGCATTAAAATAATATTGGATTTAGAGATGAAATGAAAGAGCAGAGACTTCAATCAGAAGTACTGTCTTCTTATAATTCTTTCTTTCCCCACCAATGCATAAAGAAGCACAGCATTTCTGCTCACAGATGTCTTAGAAACCAGCAGAAAAAAAAAAGTGAAATGAAGCTCAGAATTGCTATCTGTTGCCTCAAGGGCACAGCCATGCCTAATGCAAAGTGCAAAGTCACTAATCCCAAACATGTCCAAAACTGACTCAGAGGCTGGCAGTTCTGAGCTGCAGTTGGATCTACAAAGCAGACAGCCTGTTCAGACACTCCTTAGCAATGGCACTTTGCATCTTTTCCCAAGGACCATCTCTCATCTCCTTCCCGGCTCTTGGCCCTGTCTCCACACCACCTCTTTGTAAGGTCAAAAACCCTGTAATGATACCAGCTCATTAGCAATGAGGGAAAATCAAAATGAAAAAAAAAAAAAAACCAAAACAAAAAAATTAATTACATGTCCTCTTAATTAATATTGTAGTGGTTTTCCTCCTCTGATTGAAAATATTCTGATTTTTATAGCTGCTTAGAAAAAAAAAAATTAAAAAGTGATTTGTGATCTCTTCCACAGACTAGACTCCAATATGCTGCTGGTGTTTCACAAGACGAGGAAATACACTCACTGCCATTCATGGAGATAAGGGCACTTTGTGAAGTGCTTTGGATGCTGCCCCAAGCTGCCTGGTGCCTCCAAGTGGGTACAGAAGGGGTGTTTGTGTCCTGCTCTTTCTGTGTTACTGGGCTCACGACTCAGCAATGCCAGCTCCTATTCTGGTCTTGTAAATTGGCAAAAGATGCTTGCCAAGTACTGTAGATCTACATATAGATCATAGACAGCTTTGGGAATCCAGGAAGAAAGCTGAGAAAGAACCAAGACACCTCTTAAGCTATCCTCTGGTTCTGTGATCAAAAGGAGGTGGTATATTTTGGCACTGCACTGCTTGCTTCACATTTCAAAGGGCCACCTGAACACACACACAAACATACATAGATTATTTAATCAAATGTTTCACCTGAAGGAATAGAACAAATGAATTGATGAATTCTAGGACTCGTTATGCTTTTCCAAGATCTCTAAAGGGGAGGAGAAGATTAGAAGAAACAAAACACCAAAGAAACCAAAAAAAGAAATGAAGAGAAAGGTTGTGGGAAAGTTTCAGAAGGGAATGGTCTGAAATTGTGACATGGGAGGCTTAGTTTGGATATTTGGAAAACGCTCTTCATCTAGAGGGTGGTCAGGCACTGGAACAGGCTCCCCAGGGAAGGGGTCACAGCACAAGCCTGACAGAGTTCAAGAAGCATTTGGACAATACTCTTGGGTACATGGTGTGACTCTTAGGGGTAGTCCTGTGGAGGGCCATGATCCTTGTGGATCCCTCCCAACTCAGCTTGTTCTGTGATTTTGTCATACTTAGGTTCTTTGATGGTATCACTTCTTGACATCAGTGTCTATCAGTGAAAGATTGCCCCAGTGTGTGCATGTCACTGAGGGGAGAAGGAGAGTAAATTAACTGATAAAGCAGCAGTCACCCTTGGAAGGTCTTCTATTTGATTCAGGCATCAGTGTTTAGCACTTGAAATATCTTTTAACCCAAATGTACAACATCAGGTTTTATTTTGGTAAGGACAAGACTCAGAGAAGAAACTATGGGAACATGTCATCTAGATCAATCTATATTTTCTCTTTACATTGCTTATCTTACAACCAACATTTCTGCACTTTAACAGATAGTAATGGCTCGGTTTAAAGGCTTCTCCTTCGGCTTTGCTCTTGAATGGTCTAATAGGCTGTCAAGTGCAATGCATCTTTTAGGAACTAAAATTCAAGAGGGCATTAGAACACTTACTCCAGTGCACAGTTGTAAATGCCAGTCAAGCCAAAACAATCCTCACTGCTTCTGCAGTTATGCATGAAAATGCAGGTCTGATGGATGCAACCTTTTTAAAATCACATAATACCTCCCAAACCCTCCTCTGTATAATTTGTTGGTGATATACAGTAGCTTATGTTTGTAAAGAAAGCATTCCTAAAGACCATTGGTCATGAACCTTCCTTCTGAGGTGCCTCAGGATCCTCAAGTCTGCAGCCTAAAGTAGCCAAGTTTATTCTGTTGTGTGGTTTGTTGAAGCTTCAACCAAGGGTTGCTAAACAAAAAAAAATCAGTTGCACTGAGTAAGACAAAAAAGAGCATAATCAGTGCACTAACATTTAAATATTAATTAGTACTGGAACATAGACACATTTAAAGTAAGTGTTCTTGTGGTATTATTCAATGTTAAATTTTATGCATACTAAATCATTTTGTAGCCTGTTAAAACTGCTTCTTTCTGTGGCCTAGAAGATGCATAATTAATATTTTTTTTAGCCATCCATGTTAAATTATTAAAAACTTTGACTAACATTTAGATGGCAAAAGTATAAAAATCTTTTGAAAAGGCCTAACCTTTTTGAGAAGAATAGGACTGAAATAAGTGATTTCTATTAGAGATTTTTTTAGATATTTCAAAACAGTGCATATTGGTCTTTTTAGGTCCTTCTGAAATCTAGGGTAAGGAAAGGATTTAATTTCTATTCTCTAGTTTCTCTTCTGGATGTATATATTTCAAGTATTTTCTTGCACTGACAAACTAGATGCAAAGAAGAACTAATTAAATATGAGAAACTAACTTACAAAACAATGGGCATTTTTATCGTTAGCAGCCAAAACTGAGACTTTTAATAACAGTAAAACTTTTAATTGCAGATTTCAGCTTACAAACCTATATCCTGTGTATTTGGTAAATATATTCCATATGAAAAAAATCAAACATAAGTTCATTAAGAAAACAGAAAAAGTTCACACAAACTTACATTGTCAGAAAGAGAACCCAGAAGAGTGCTGCCTGTTTTGGCAGGAATTATGGAAGGAAATCTCTGTAGAGCTGGTACTGAACACATCTGGGTGACACTGCAGCTTGTCAGCTGTAATTTGTAAGCTACAAATGCCTTCCATCATTATTGCAGCTTGGCATGCACCTCTTCCAAACACCTATGTACTCGTATAATGAATTTTGTAATATCACTGATGTATCATTGCCTTTTCTGGTTCCTGTATACTGAAAATATCAAGCAAAAACCAATTGCTAGAAACATAACAAGAAGGCAATGGATGGATATTCCCCAATAACTGTGGCACAAATTTCTAATCTTGCCTTTGCAAGGCAAGCCTGTTGGTTGCACATAGAAGCCCATAAAATAGGCAGAAATGCAGACCAACAGCCTCCAAGCTTTCAGGTTTGAATGCAAGCAAACAGACACAAAGGCAAGGGTCTCAAAACAAGGAGAAATGAGCACTCAGAACCGCAGCTGATGGCAACCTGTTGGTCACCTAACGCACGGCAGCCCAGCCCCTGTCAAGTTTTTGGTGGGTATTATGGAAGTTTTAAGAAAAATTGCAATCAGGCATTTGGAAGAGAGCAATGAGGTCACTTCAGGGTGGTGGAGGAGAGTACTGGAATTGCTCACAAGCACCTGTGCTAACAGTACAAAAGTAGTCACCCAAGAACTTAAAAAAACTTAGGGTGTGAGTGTCTGGCACTTCTGGTTTCTAGATGGTTACAGGAGATGGGAGCTGAGTTTGGGTGCAGGAAGGAAGGTCAGTTAGGTCCTAAGAGAAAAGCTATGGCTTATATTTGATGTGACAGAGAGAAGAGCAAAGTGGTAAAAAATGATGTGCTATACAAATGGTGATTGCAGCAGGAGTACATAATTGTATCCCAAATAGAAAGGGAAAACACTGGATTCTTGGGAATAGCTTGATATGGAAAAGGGAGAGAAATTCAGGGGAAAAAATATACGGGATTTTTTTCTGTGGAAAGAAGACTCAAGTTAAATGACTTCAAACACAGGAGTACAGATTTTAGTACAAAAAGAGACAGAGAAACAAAATGCAACTTTGCAGCAGCTTTCTTATCACAGGCTAAAAGCTGATTCCTCTTTTTCCTTGCTTTTCAAAGTATCACAGCATCACCATTTCACAGGAGTCCAGTGAGAACCAGCCCAAGCTTGAATAAATGCAGGAGCACTGCTACTTTCCAATAGGCTTTGCTGGAGCTTTCCTCCTACACCCTCTGAAGGAATAAAGCAAGCTGATAGCTGAATAATGTAATCAACAGTAATTCATTGCCTTGAAGTTCAGTAAATAGGCTGAAAATATGGACTATGGGGTGACATACTTTAGGAAAAAAACATTATTCTACAGGAGCAGTCTGGGATTTCCTCTGTTAATGAAAATTTTACATAGATAGTATTCAATGGGTATACAGTTCAATGCTGTTCTTCAGGGGATATATCATAATAGGTATGGAGTTCAAAAACATTAATGTTGGTTGAAGCACATAGACCATCTTAAACAATTTTTTGAGTAAATGTGAAATTGCTAGCCAGGAAATTTTAATTCCCATCCAAAAATCAATTAAATGCATGCAACTTGTTCCACTAAAAGCAGTCTCTGTTCTTAGTGAGTAAAATTCCCACTGCCTTTGCTTTCCTGAAAAAACACCACTGATGACAACTCATAATAGGAATTATTTCTTCTTTTTCTGTGCAGAAACCGTTTTCTTGCCACTGTGCTATACCCTACCTGGAAGTGGGGTGTTGGTAGATAATAGCTTTGATGCCCTCTTGCCCAGGTTTCTCACTGACAGAACCTGGGCCCACTGTGTCCACCCAAAACATCAATAAAAGTGTCAGGAATTTTGGAAGATCACTCCCTGGACTGTGTGACTCCAGGACAAAATTCACCTACTGTTACACAGACAGGAAGAGAACTGAAAATACAAACACAGTTAAACAAACAAACAGACAAACAAAAGTGGTTTCCTTCCCAGTACTCAAATTCTTTAGATGCAGAAGCAAGTAGTCAACAAGTAAAACATGAAAACAAAGGAGGACACTGTTTTGTTGTGAGGGAGGAAAAAATGAGATAAATAATCAAACTGGAAAAAAAAATGAAATACTGATTCAGAGGAATTTACAGTAGAATTTTCCATCATAAAACCAGAATCTGATATGCTTATTCACCAGAGATCTTTTAAAATTCTTTAGTTAAGCCCACAAAAGAAAAAAACCAGAAGAAATCTGAAGTAAACCTGTAGGGGTTCATGAGTACTCCAGTTAACAAAACTCAGACTCTAATTACAAAAGAATAAACTCAGCATTTAAAAATTAAACTGTTACCTTAAGATTTGCAGAGTTCAGCACTGATGAACTGAAGTACTCCTTTCTTTCTGAAAGATCTCACAAGCTACCTACTGTCCAATCAGAAGTATAAAAGCAAAGACAAATGAAATCACAGATGTGAGTGTTCCAGTGAAAGGGCAAGATTTCAGACTTGTTGAGCATGAAATAAAGGTTTCATACCTCAGATCAGTGTGAGACTGCTCCAAGAATTGATACAATTCATTACAAATGGTACTCCATAAAAAAGTTGTTCAAATACACAAATTCATCCTAAGCTTTGTCTTCGAAAATCTGGTCTTCATAACCTGTTGACAAGACTTCAAAATGGTATGTAGACACCTCCTCCAGTTGAGGTAACAAACTCAGAATTCTTGTTTTGTAAAAATAAAGATGCTTCACTACACCTCAAAGTAAAATAAGGTTTTCTCTATTCTCATATGCTTCATGACAAGAGAGCAGTAATACACTATTGACTTTACTATAGTTATCAGTAACTCAAGTTGATTAGGACAAAAGATAAAATATTTTTCTCACCATTTAATAAGGGTTGAAACATTTACTTCTTCTCAATCAACATCTGTTTCCATTGTTGTGAAATATTTTGACAGAATGATTTGATTTTTTCATTACAAAGAGGTGAAAACATGAAAAGGAAAATATTCCATTATTTTCTATGAAGTAGCCTCCTTGATGATTCCAGATAGTATTTTAACATCTGAACAACATTGCCTGAATTTTAGCTTTCAATAAAGTCTTAGAATATGATTATAACCCAAATATAAAATTACTGAAATAGCACCAACAGCAAAACTTCTGAGGGTAGAAACATGAAATTTGTAGGACTTCACAGAGCAGCCCAGACTTAATCCATATCCTCAAACAGGTTCAATATTATTTTACATTGAGTCCAACACATTTTTCAAACACCCTGATTATTCCTAGCACTGGGCATGCAGATCCCTAGTGAGCATTCAGTCTTTTTTCAGCTTTTATATGGCAAACAGCATGGTCCTTCCCTTTAATTCATCTTCTCTGACCCTTACAAAACCACTTGTAGGTTTTTTTCATACTTTCTCTCAGGGTGTCCTGCCATTGCTGTTGTTTTGGTTTTTTGTGCTTTAAAAGTGCTTTCAACTATACCCATTTCTGGTGAAGTATGCGTACACAGTAGCAAGAAGCAGATGAACTTTCTGTATCTTCTCCCTTTCCCAGGGAGGTCAGTGACAACCATAGCACTTTTTCTCTGAGAATTTTGTGTTCTCCTCTTTATGTGACCTCACTTCTCTTTCTTCCTCCTTCATCATCATATAAATGTGATTTATTGCAACCAGTATGAAAACTGCTCTTTAGGATCTCTAATAGCAGACTATACCACCTGTGACATAAAGTGTTTGAAAACATTACTGCTACTTGAATTAGTCTTTACTTTCATTTTCCGCAAATCTAATCATCCACTCCAGGCTTTAGAACATTAACTTCTCTGACGTGCATTTTTGATATTAAAAAATCTCCATCAAGTTTAAAGATGAATGTGGGAAAGAACTGAAAAAAGGTTTTAATTTTGCTCAGTCCCAGGTCAATAATAAGAACTGCTAGGGCAGCGGTAGCAGGAGAGACCAGGAAAAATGGCCCCATTGAATGGTACCTTCCTCCAGCAGTCTGGAGTATAACAGTTCAAATACTATTTA
The DNA here is from genome assembly GCA_013397795.1 of Orthonyx spaldingii. Lineage (NCBI taxonomy): Eukaryota > Metazoa > Chordata > Aves > Passeriformes > Orthonychidae > Orthonyx > Orthonyx spaldingii. The sequence goes on along the minus strand of VZTJ01001769.1, from coordinate 210,449 downwards.
GCAATTGCTCTCACTGCCTGTGGAGTTTCATTTCTTTTATATGTTTTTTTCTCCTGTAATGCTTTTAAGCTAGGAACCAAATAAACATCACACAGTATTGCCACTCAGAAGCTGGGCCAGTTCTACTACATGCTAATTTCAAGGACATGAAAAGGCAGAAGATATTTGCCCTTAAGGTGCTAAAGCCTCCATGCATACACAAGTGATTACCACTACAGTTCTGACATTTCTCTTTATGCTAGACATGGTGAGAATACCACATGGAAATTTCCAAGGTTTTTTATGGAATCCACATTGTCTGTTTTCATATACACTAGAGATTAAGCTTTTACTGGGGGAGTGATGAGGAAGAGGGGCTAGTATAGAATTCATCAGGAATCAGAAATTTCTAGTCTGTCTCAAAACCAAAACTGTTTTGATGCAGATGTTGCCTGCTGGGAGTTTTAAATAGGTGCCTTAGGGGATATCCTCAGCAGACAACCATACTTCACGACCAGACTGCCGCAGTTCCCATACACCCTGCCATTTCCATGTATAACAAGTATTTGACCTTCATCAGGTGTGGGGTTCCACTCCTTTTGGGAATGTCTATACTGAAGAAAAAGTGAATGGGAAACAGCATTGCAGCTTCCTGACACGTCATTGCTGGTTTACCGAATAGCCAACTGACAGCATGAATTTTGAGGAGAAAGTCTGAAGTTTTCTCCTGAGAGTAGATACTTTTCACAGACCAACATGAGCCAAAACCATTTTTTCAAGAAAAATAATTTACTTAGGCCTAACACACACAAAATAAAATTTTTGTCTCTTAGAGAGCATCCCTGGGTTTTGTAACAACATTGGTGGGCAGGGGGCAGTAGTAGAAGGAAATCATTTAGCTGGTTTTCAGATCTTGGGGAAGAAAAGTAAAACAAGTTTACCCTGATGCAGACTATAGACATAATGCTTGGACATCACTGAAGTCCTACACACAACAGCATTGGTTTTGAGTGTATAGTGGTCCTCTTCAGATGGGTGAAGATTACTCTCAAGTGAGATAATAATATCAATCAAAATATCCAAACCTGTATTATCTCTCAGGATTATAGTATAATCACTTGTCTTTCCCTCTTCACTTCATGGCCTCATTGTACAATTTCATATCAATTAGTAGAGATTTTTGTTGCAATAAATACATTGGAGGCCTATTTTCAAAGGTGGCAGAAACTTTTGCCTAGTTTCATATGCCACTGAAAATACTTTGTCTGATTCTAGATGTAACTGAAGGTTTTGTTCAGCCATCCATACAATGAAAAAATGACAATTATAGAACAAAAAATGGAATATATAAATGTTACCAGAACAAAACATAATTTCATCCTAGTTGCAGGCTTCAATTCTGGGGGAAGTTAGAAGTTCAAGAGAGCAATTAATTTGCTCTAAACTTTTTTATACAAATGCTAATTCCATTTGTCTGACAATATTTTTCAGCTACAGATTTATTGTCTTTTTTTTTCATCCCCTGTGGCCAATAGTTTCTAGGAGACTGTTCTTTCAATTCCTTTGTTTCACAGTCAGTCTGGGAGACTGCAGGTAAAAATTCTGTTTGGGGAATGCATTTTTATTATTTCTCAATAAATACTTTATGTGTTTTATTCCACATCCAGCAGTACTCTGGTCACAGGGGTTAATAACAAAAGTCCACAATTATGGATGGTGACTGGTTGCTTAGGCTTTACAGCCTTACAAGTTCTCCCTGTGGTTGTTCCAAGATGATATAAATATGCTGTAAGTGCCCTTACATTCAAATGTACTTTGACTTTGCAGCAAACAGCATAATTTGTTAAGATAACAGTGGGGGTTTATTTCAAAATGTATAAGGGGTCTTTCAAGTTCACACAGAATTATGGTGAATCACAATACAAGTACACTAAGAAATTAATTATTATATATTTAACAATGATAATATATTGCGTAATAGTCATTCACCGCTGTGCATGTACACATTTCAAACAAATATACAGAAATTCCTGGAAGTGCTAATTAACCTAATTTGCATGCACAATATCAAATATTCACAGTTTAAAAATGTCTGAATATAATTCTTACAGAAAATCCTTTTTCTTAGAGCACAAAGAAAGTCACATCCTTGCTAACTCAGTTAAAGCAGTTACAGCAGTAATATCACTATTTGCCACTTATAGGTTCCTCAGTTTGGGGACCTTTTTATCAAGGTGAAAGAGTTTAAAACAGCAATGTTAAAAACTCTAAATGAACAGATCAAAAGAAGACTACATGAACATGAGGAAAAGCTCTTTTATTCTGAGGGTGACTGGACATTGGAACATGTTGCCCAAAGAAGTCATGGAGTCTCCTTGTTTGGAGATATTCAAAAGCTGTCTGGACACAATCCTGAATAGTGTGCTCTAGAGGGGCTCTGCTTGAGCAGTCCCTTCCAGCCTTACCTGCACTGTGACTCTGTGACCTATGGTGTTTTTTCCATATTTTTCAGTTGCAGAGATGATAGAAAAAATCCATCAAGTTAATTGTGTCCACATCATAGAATCGTAGAATGGTTTGGGTTGAAAGGGACCTCAAAGATCACCTGGTTCCAACCCCTCTGCCATGGGTAGGCACCCGCCTGACATGGGGTTATCTATAACTGTCATTTTTGTATTGTATAGATCATACTAAGCAACCTCATTATATCAAAGTGATCTTGGACACAAAGAACCCTGGTTGATACTATCTAGACCTGGACCATGTTAGTATTTTAGGGTTTTCTGTGATAAAACTATTTCATTTAACTCAGATTACAAGGGTCCACTTAGATACATGGTCTGAAACTCACGAAATTAACAATACGACCTAGAGGTTACTGTAGCCTTATGTTTTTCTAAATAGTTTTACGGTGCATTTCTATTATTTAAAGTGCATTTCTATATCACATTTCTAATATCCAAATTCTATTTTGGCATGCCCATCCTACTATTTGTCCTCCTCTTTTCTTATTATGCATAAGATTATAAATAAAGAAATACAAAGCAAGTGATTCCAGCTGTTTTGCTAAAACCTCGAAACATCGTGCCCTAGAGCACGCACCACCATTGCATCTGCTCTGCAGCCTGCAGGGACATACCAATCCATAACTGAATGCCAAAAGTACCATTTAGACAAACTATTAGATGCCTGAATAGAAGAGAAAAACCAGAAGTTCTCAATAATGCACAAAATATGTGTTCACACAGCTCAGAAACACAACCCTGTTGTGCACACATGCACACAGCAGCACACGGACAGATATGTAGGGAAGCACCCTGGAACTGACAATTACAGAAATTTAGGTGAGAAATTTAAAGGCCAGGTGTAAGCTCTGTCCTCGGCCTGGACAGAGCTGCATCATGCACAGGAGCACATCCTAGCCATGGCAGAAGTCTCTCCTGTGCCTGCTGATCCTCTTTGATGAGATACTGACATGTTTACCAAGTGTTGGAGAGACAAGTAAATAACTGATCACTGGGACACTCATCTGGGATTTGGGACATTTGGGCTCTGGTCTTCACATGCAAAAATATTCCAATATTTTATACCCAAAGCGGAAAACTTAAAAAACAAACCAAAACAATACACCTCAAAAAACCAAAAAAACAATAACAAAAAACCCAAACAAACCTCCCAACCAAACAAACCAACAAGCCAACATAAAAAAACAAACTATGAAAGCCATTGAGCCAGAATACCCTATAATTCAGAGCATTAACTTGCAGGAGAAAAAAAGAGTTCAGATAGATGTCTTTACTACCTTGATCTAAGAAGGACTCTGGAATTCAAAACTAAAGCATCCTAGTGGTTAGAATGCCTGTGTTTCCTCTACTCAACAAAAGGCAGCGCTTAACAAAACTGACTTAGAAGACACATAAAGTTGTGGCAGGAATGAATGCAGTCTACTAAATAGCTTGGTTTTATACTGATATACTTGGTTTTATAATATGTAGGCATAGATACAGATGGTAGAATTATACTTGTGCACATTTGCATGTTACAGAAATCCAATCTTAGCTTAAAACTTATAAAAACCATGAATAAAACAACATCTGCAGTTCTCAATCTAGTTGCAATGTTAGCAGTAGTATATACAGAAAAGCATTGTTCTATCACCTCAAATGAAGCTTTGATTTCAAATTGTTAGGTAAACATGACATAGTCAACTATTTGACACAGCCAAAATAGCTGTTCCCTTTCCATAGAAGCAGCCAGAAATTCCTTAATTTCACATACACAGGCAGAAAAATAACTCCCCAGCACTCACCTTTCTCCCAGAAGAGATCTTTTGAGCATTTCTGCAGATGAGAGACTCAGACATTTACAGGTCCTAGACAACTACCCCAGACCATACTAGAAAGTTTTTAAAGAAATTATTCTTCCTAAAGGTCCAATTCTACTCAACATTATTCATAACTTTACCTTGAAACACTTCTTTAAAAAGTATTACCTGCTCCACTGTAAACAGCTCAGAGCTGAACTGTGAGGCTGCCTTGCGAGGCTCTGGACTGTTTGGCATCTCACAGGACATCACTCAGCTGCCCAGAGAGAACTGTTACAGCACAGCTGCTGCTGAAAGTCAAAAGATTCAGAGAGCTCATGGCAGACAAGGAAACACCAAGGAACTCAGTAAGATAGATCAGACATGACAGGCACACTCAGAAATCCTAAAAAAGGCTACCTTCTAAGAATGCTACAAACAAGCCATGATCAATACACTGCGAGCAATAAAGATTTCCCTCCACAGGCACACTCCTGCCCCATAGCCAAAGGGAGATAGAAGTTGCTGTCTTTTAAAACAAAATAACAAGAGGATACACTGGCAAGATCTGTTCTTGAAACCCCTACTATTGCAGAACTTCAGTACAGAGCTACAACTCAGCCCAGATGTGTTTGAACCCCTGCCCATCACACTGGGTACAACGTGTAACTATAAAATACATAGTGCCACCTCCCCATGCCATCTTGAAAATACCACAGTACTTAAAAAAAACCTAAAGAGAAAAAACAGATTGCCTGCTTTTTGCAAGCAGTTTCTGACATCCCTGTAACATAAAGTTTTCTAGTTTATTGTTCTGCTTACCCTATTTTCTACCTCCCTTTGTCCTGTAATGCAGACTGAAACACATCATGCCTTATCTGAACATCTTCCTCTCCTAACATATTTCTTTCCATCCCTGTTACCTTTATAGCATCTCTAATTGAAATCTTAGTGATTCTTTGGCACCTGAATAATCACAGAATCATGCAGGTTGAAAAAGACCTTTACAATCATTGAGTCCAACCCCGAGCCTAACAATGTCAAGCCTAACACTAAACTGTGTCCCTAAGCACCACATTTACATGTCTTTTAATGTACCTCCAGGGATGCTGACTCAACCACTTTCTTGGGCAGCCTATCCCAACGCTTAACCCTTTTGCTGAAGAAACTTTTCCTAACATCCAATAAAAATCTCGGTACAACTTGAGACTGTTTCCTCTTGTCCTGTCGCTTGTCACATGGGAGAAGAGACCTACACTAGATTTTAGAACATTTTTGGATCCTTAATTAAATACTCATTTGTTTCCCCAATTCTATCTTCATTTAAGAAAAATAAGAAACACAGGCTTATGTACGAATACTCTTTTTAAAGCCAGAGAGCATGCAAGTGTACCTATTCAATATAAAAGCCTATCTCTTCCAAAAACCAGCTTTCTACTTTGAACTTATATTGCATCAGCAAACTATAAAAACCATCCATGACACTGTATAGACATGTCTAAGGGCAGGTAGTACCTAAAATTAAAGCGAAAAGACAACCCTTTCCTGAATAGTTACAAAAAGAGTACAAGTTGATAATCCTACAGAATGAGCCACTGAAGGAGACTTCCTCCAGTTTCAAATGAATTCTGCCAACAAAGGCAGTTCTCATTAGTGCACTTTGCTCTTGGCCTCACTTCCTTTTTGTGGGATTAGCACACCTCCTGAATAAAGTTCTTCCCCTGCTTGGTTCTGTCTGGTAACCAGATCTGCCACATTATTACTACCTTAAATAAAGGCTATACAGGACTAATACTAGAAAAACACTGATAGCAAACGTGCAACCCTTACTCTGCATTACCAACTTCCCCATGTGCTGGTGCCCTTTTATCTGACACAGCTGCAGCTTCTTGAAGGGAACTTGTGTGAGAAACTCAGCCAGCAGGCCAGCTAAGGGGCACGGGCAGCCCCAGCAGGCAGGCAGGGTAATAGAATGTCTGTGTGATCCCTGAAACAGGGAGGAGGAGCAGAGAAAACAGGTCTGAATAGAGTGAGTAGTTGTCTGCATGGAGAAAGCTTGTTTGCAGGTATCAGGAGGGGCAGTAGATGCTTAAACCTCAAATAGTGAGAGGACAAGTTGGGAGAAGGAGACCCCAAATGTTCCATTACACTGCGATTTTTACCCATAGCTTCATAAAAGCTGTGTTACCTGTTTTAGTATACTCAACCTTTCACAAAATACCACTAGCTGCTCCCCTACTGTGGCAGGACGACCCCCTTCTCCTTCTTCCCACCGAGGTGCACATATGGGAGATAACCTCTGAGGCAATAGCCTTCCAGGGGTCACATCCTTACACCCAAGGTCTGACCAGACCTCACACCAGAAGTCGGGAGGACAGATGGAAGGAGAGATAAAAAATATGTACGTGACAGAAGGCATGTCTTTTGTTCTATAAAAGTATCACAAAACTGCCACAAAGTCCGAAATTTCTCTTGCATATTCTACGAATGTGTTCAGAGAGTTTCTCTCCATGGTTTGCACAGCCCCGTGGCCCTACTTCTCCGGAGATTGAGAGTCGTAGGATCTGATGTATGTGAACATCCTTCAACAATTGGATGGTAAGATACATTGAATCCTAAATATACTATTTTTTCCGCTAGCTGTATTGAATTAATAGTAACTGAAACGTGCACTGTATATTTAACTATTAATAGTATTTTCTTTTCCCTGTGTAGTAATATTCTGCTTTAAGTCTCTTGTCTGTTCAATTTGTGTCTATTGAATAAATGATTTATTCTATAATACACCGAATCAGCCGTTATTAAAAGAACTTGCGAATGGAAGTGGGTTCTGGGGTGCAGGCCACCTCAGTAAGCTACAATCTATTGCTATAGGCCTAAGCAGAGGTAGAAACTTATTTAAACCCCATAATATCCATTCATAACACCTACACAGCCCTCGGGCACCACACCAGTCCTTTCTATACTCACCTATAGGTCCTGAAATGTCCAGACTGCTCTCATCTGTTGTCTTGATACCAGGATGTCCTGAATTGGTTCTATTCTGCAAATTCCTAAAGAACACACAGGAGTAATTCAAAGTGCTACCCAGCATTTCCTAGTGAAGACAGTGGCCCAAAATACAGTGCTTTATGAAAACAAGCAAAGAGATAAGGATGATAGAGATTTTAGAAACTAGAATTTGCTCGTTATTAGATGATGCAATGTAGATGTTAACAATTGCATCACTTTGTTCACACCATCAGTTTGTGGTAACTTAGTAACTAATTTTCTCACCACATAAACAGGCATTTTTAAATGTTCTGTTCTGAATTCACTTAGGTAACAGACTAATTTCATCATGTTTGGGTTCTTTTTCTTTTTTTCTTAACATAACTAAATGTTGATTATAATATCTTACTGCTACTAGTACCCACTTCTTGCACTTCATTTATTGGCAAAAATAAAAGAGATTGAATATATCAACTGTTCTAGGTTAAATAACTTAATTACTTTGGATGATGGCTTAATTAACTAGACAAGCAACATAGAAGAAATGTGTGCCACACTATGATTGCATGTTATATCTAGGTTTTGTAACGAATTGAGGTAAGTATCCCATTTCTAGCACCTAGTAATGGGGAATTATTTGCTCATTTGAAGAAATATAGTATTGGAGTCTACAATAAAGTAGGTCCCTAGCAGGGGACAGATAGACACTGTAAAAATAAACATAGTTGAGATAATTTGCTTTAAGGCAGTAGAGAATAGTGAGCCTTTTTTTTTTTTTTTTGCCAGCTGATGTTCATTTGCAGTCCTGAATGGTGCCTGAGATACGAACCAAGCAAACCAAGTGAACTGCAGGACTCAAAACCATCCATGACACTGTAGAGACATGTCTAAGGGCAAGTAGCATCTAACATTAAAGTGAAAAGAAAACCCCTTCCTGGATAGTTACAAAAAGAGTACAAGTTGATAATCCTACAGAATGAGCCACTGAAGGAGACTTCCTCCAGTTTCAAATGAATTCTGCCAACAAAGGTCTTCCTCATGGCAAAGCTCTCTCCATGGAGTTCATCCCTTTGGAAACAGGTGTTTTTCCCATTTCTCTATGTTTGCCTGTTATAATGCACAACCTGGCAATAAACAGACTTACCTCTGCATTATTTGGCCCATGACACAAAACTTGTGAATGAAATCCTAGTACTCCTTGCATGGTGGTGAGTGTTCAGCCACTGAACAGCTCCACTTTTGTTTAAGACAAAGTGTTCACATGAGTATTCAGATGCCTTGGTCCTTTTCTTTATTTAAAAGATGTTTCACTTAGTGAAGGACACAGTCTTCTTCCTTCCATCAAATTACATGACTGAAATCTCATTAAAAGGTAATTCCCCTTTCAAAGACTGCAAGAAGAAGTCAGCCAGATGTGCTTCTTAGAAGACTTTCTAAAACAGAAAACTGTTTTAGCTAACAGTCAGGAAACTGAAGCACAAGATGAGACAAGCTACATAGGGTGAGACTTCAGCCTCTACATTTTCAAGATTTTAGGAACAGGCTAAACTGATGTTGGAACTCAGTTAATTTTCAAGAGCACTCTTCCAGCTCTGTGTTTCTGAGATGCAGGCACCCAACTCATCATTTATATTAAAAAACTTTGGAAGTTTGAGCTTGCTGGATTAAGGATAGTTTGACATAACAGAATAGAACAGGGTAAAGAAGAAAATAACTGTCTAAGGCTGTGTCATCTTTATCACTATGAGAATTATTCTGGCTTTAAAGATCATTCTTTTTTAATATAATTTCTCATTTTATTAATAGAACTGGAATAAATAATATTTACATGGCATTTTTAGTTGATTTTCAGAGTGCAGGAGGAAAATACACATGAGAAGAAAATAACAATTCTAGCACCAAAGAGAAATATCTCTGTTTAGTAAAAGTTGCAACAGAATATCTTAAAACTCAGAAGGCCTGCTCTTCTGGGACTTAAGCAGAGAAATGTTCTATATTAAGGGTCCTGTGGAAACTTCTACCAAACCTTGCGTGTTCAGGGGTAGAAAATCTCTTCTGCTAATCTGCTTCCACGTCTGGGACAGATTTCTGGTTTTTTGAATGCATCAGAGCAGTGTTTTTTGTCTTTTAACACATCATTTAATATACTCCACTTCAGATTACTACTCTTCCATTCTTATCTTAATCAGAAAGCCCTTCCTTAACTTATCCTCTGTAGTTGATATCATGAATATTCTTATGCTTTCAAAGTATAAGAATAACCCCCTTTAGTGAGCCGTTTTTTTGGGGTTTTTTTGTTTGTTTGTTTGTTTGTTTTTTTTGTGAGGAGGTTGGGGTTTTTTTTCGAGAAAAGTGAATAAGTGTTGCCTATGCAATCTTGCAAAATTGTTTATAAATTAAATGTTGGATCCCAACTACTTTGAGGATCAGACTATTCTGTACTTAATTATTAACGGCGTTAGCCAAGTAGGCTTGTTTCACATAGATCTCTATTGTTTTGCCAAGTAGCCTATGTAGCTGGGCAGATGCTGAGATTCCTTTCAGAAACCAAACCCAACAGATTTACTGGATAGTACAAAAAAAAACCACCAAAAACAACAACAACAAAAAATTCCTACAGTCAGGTTTAAAAATCCCTCCCCAAAAAAAGCAAATGATCTTGACATTTGCCAGCACCCTGAAATTGACCTAAACTCTATTTAAATAAAGATAAATATAAAATAACCCAATTTACTGACAGAAGCTAAAGAGATGAGAGTTAAATATTTTAATAAATGAATAAATAAAATATGCTAAGAAAGCTTTCTACTTGCTCAGCTGCAAAGGTTCACACAGAACCCACACATTCATAGCTCAAGTCCCAGCAGCTAGTTGCACAGCACAACCAAAGAAAATAAAATTTTTAAAGAAAAGAATATTTGATTTGGGATTCTACTTTCTGCTTCTGCTCAGCACTTCAGATCTTCTCATTCAAAGCTTCTTCCCATCACTTCTTCCTTCAAAAATGTCCTAGGATTTCCTACCCTCTGAATGTTCCCATCTGCTTGGGAAACACTGGTGTTCCCTGGGCATGATTAGAGCTCTTGGGCAAATGGCAAGCAGTCAGCTAGAGGTGCTGTGGTGCTGGACAGACTTCTAGTCCCCTGTGAAGCAAAAGGTCTGTCTGGGTAAATTCAAATCCTTATGCTGATCTTCTTTATGTTATTAACCTGTATTCCTTAGATACAGTTAACCTCATTAATCACACTTTCTACGGACAACCTGTTGGGATAAATAAATGCACCATATGATTTGATTTCACTTGTAAATAGACATAACAGCAACTACTCACTTCAGGGTAATATCAGCCCTTCCCTGACTGTTCCCTAAGATGACACTTGAGGTGTAATCTGACATATTTTTAAGTAATAATTATGTTTATTACAAAGAAATTTATCATAGTGTATCTACCTATCTGTTTAAATGATCATCCATCTCTGCCAAAATCAGAAAGAATGAGTTGACATTCCTAAATCTCACGGGTTAGAAAGAATGGCTTCCTTCTGTGAGAATGTCCTTCAAATTTGGAAGTTACCACTACAGTGTCATACCAAGTTTTCTTTGGCCCCACTTCTCTCCAGGAAAAGTAAGTTCAGCAGTCTAACAGTAATGTCCCTGTTTTTTTACATGGAAGTATAACCTCCAATGTTATAGAGAGACTATTGTTGCAGTAGTGGTCCTTATGCCTTTATAATTATAACACATAAGAGAGAACTGAGATACCTTTAAAGACCACCACCATCATCCACCCC
>VZTJ01001769.1:122996-183484 GCA_013397795.1 Orthonyx spaldingii | reverse complement strand
GCTACAAGTTCTGGCACCATTTTTAAAATGACGTATCAGTAAAATTCAATTCTGCTGAAAACTTCTGAATGATCTATGATAAGACTAAGGTTTAACACAAACAAAAAATCCCTCTATGGCAGGTTTCAAATAAAAAACCCTCTATGACAGGTTTCAGCCATTCAAAGCTCTTTCCCTTTCTAAATAGATTAAAGGTCAAAAAAAAAAAATATGGACAGTTTTCTGCATGTGTCACAGGTAGTAAATATGAAGACTCAGACTCATGCAGCCCCTTGCTTTTGGACAATCCTTTCTGGTGTTATGCCACTGAGCAGTGTGTTACTCAACCTAGACAAAGCACTTATGCTGTCAACTGTGCCATGTTCATCATTACCTTTCATTTTCGTTTCAACAGATTGTCAATATCACATAGGTACTCCCAGGCTCAGTGCTCAAGAGAGTGGATAACTAGGGTGAAATCCTCAGAGCAAATTCACAGGATTGTCTCTGGGTCGATGGAGAACATATGCCTAAGAAACTGTCAGAAACAGAGGGGCCTAGTTTTGGAGCAAGGAAAGTACAAAACCCAAAGAATACAAAAGGATGAGACAGAGAAATGGGTAGGGACTGACAGGTCCAGGATGAACTGAGATAGGGTCCTGTGCCATGTGCATGACAGGAAGAGGCTCCAAGGGGATTGGGCAGGGCCAATCAGGTATAGCTCTGCCCTCAGGACTTGACATCTCCCCTGTGCTTCCCATCTACTTCCGTAGTGGAAGACCCTTTCCCTTATGCCTTTTCATCAGAATTGAGATGTCACTAGTGGAAGAGGCAAGGGGAAGAGGTGTATGGCACTACTCCTGGATGCCTGAGGCAAATACCATCCTCTGTTCAGCAGCATTTCTCCAGTAAAGCCGGCACAAAGCCTGATGTGGCTCTAGCAAAGAGGAGACAGAAGGACAATAGGTTTGACACTTCAGAAATCCAGCACAGTCTATTCAGGCAATGTTCTGTTTATTCAGTAAGCAGCTGGTGTCTCAGATTTCTCTACTGTGGGTTGCTTCTACAGAAACTGTTGTGAACAATAAGGCAGAGGGCAAGCACTAGATCTCCTGTGTCAAAGATAAGGTCAGGGAGTGCCCATATCTGACTTTAAATATTTAATTTCTCTGTAGCATCACCAAGGAAATGAGCTAATATTGACAAACAAATACTATCTTGCAATATGTTATAAGCAGAGAGTTCAGAAGAGCTTGTGCTCTAAATAAATTGAAAGGAAAGAAGACTATTAAAAAGTGCTTAACAATCCAGATTACAGACTCCTGTTTCAGTTTGGCTCCAGGAAAATCATATCTTTTGTGCTGTGAGAGAAGGTTTGCTTATACTGCCACATTTGGGTTTGTTCAAAATCTAGAGAGGATTAACTGGATTTTGACTATAGCAATGTGATTCTCGACACAGTTCACTTACCTAAGTAGCTCCTCTTCCTCAAGGATTCCTTGATTTCTCTGTCCTCTTCTCTTGCCTATAAATGTTGGATATTAGCATGGAATTATTTCACTGATAAATATGGAGGAATGACTTTTTTGTCCCCTCAGTTATCACTAGGAGAATCAATGTAGAATTTCTATCATCACTACTGTCATGTCATAGAGTGCAGAATCAGAGTGCACCTTTCAGCTACAATATTTTAATTGTGTTCCACACGCAAATCACTGCCCTAAGTGCCCAAGAGGAAAACAATCAGATTTTGTCCCAAATAAAGGATTTCAAGTATTATAATTCAGCATAGTAAAAAAAATCAAAAAGAAAAAAACAGAAAACTGCCTAGTAAGTCAGATAAAAAATATCACTCATAGGTAGCCATCAATGTGAAAGGTGGATAAATAATTCATCAGTAGGTTACAGACTGAATTTTTTTCCTAAACATTTTAAGGATTTTAACATTAGGGCTCAAAAGTTAGTGAAGGTTGGGGTTTTGGAGGGGTTGGTTTGTTTGGGGAGGGGGAGGTTTTGCATGGGTTTTTAGTTTTTTGTTTTTTCTTAAATAATGTTTTTAACAAAGTGCTTAAGCAATAACCAGATGTTAGGAGTCAGTTTGTGTTACTCATGATTACAGAAAACCTGGGAAAGAACACATCCATCATTCCTAAAAGCTGTCTGCCCTTCTCTCCTCACTATACAGAGATATTTCAGTAAGTGAAAACATAAGTATTGCACCTGATGCTGCTGTCTTGTAACCTGGGGGACACTGCAGGAAGAAAGAGTGATGGTTTGTTGTGGTGTGGTTAATTAAAAGGCATAAAGTCGTGGTAGGAACACTGGGACACATGCAAGAGCTTGTCTCACCAGTAGGGATAGAAACAGAACTGGGAATGCACTAAAGACAAAATCAGATGGTTTTTGTAGGCATGCAGTTTAACTTGCTGGTCAATCAAGAAAGAAATGAGGGAAACAACACACAGAGAGACACACACTTGTGACCCTAATTTAAATGAATGAATGAAAGCAGTGTCTGAAAGCATACCCTGCTCCTGACTCAATTAATATAAGCACTTTCAATTCACCTTTTTCACCAGTGCTGTTTCTTCCAGTCTTGTTGCCTGTGCATGTGCAGATAGTTTGCAGAGGTGTGCAATTCCTTGTGATTTCTCTTTTCTCCATGAACATGCTGAAGCTTAGAGAATTAAATTATGTCTGTTCAAATCACTGAGGAGACTGGAAATCAACTTTCTATACGGGCATCTCTCTTAACAGTCGTATTCTCTGTTCTTATTTGTTTACCTGTGTACAATGGGAGAAGGAGCAAAAATGAGGAATAAATTGGCCATCCCCTTTGAGACCACAAGTGATTAAATTTTTTAAAATTATGCTGTAAGTCCATGACGTTTGTTAGATATGTTTAATTTAAAGCATGAGCAAGGATCAAGACAAGAAGCTGCCCCTGGAACATGTTGCATTCCTTAAAAGTAACTGTTAGCTCAGAAAGACATAATTAATATATAAATAACCAAAGAGGCCCTAGCTAAGGAATGCAGCAGTTAAAATAATGCACTTCGAATCTCATAGTTTTACATTGCCAAGTCTGAGAAATAAATCTGAGCAAGAGAAAGAAGGGAGTCTCTTAGGCAACTTGTGCTGGGGTTTTTTTGCCATGGGAACTTTTACTCAAGAGTCCTGCTGGCCTCACTTCAAAGTGTTCTGTGCCTAAGATTAAATTCTTCACAACAAGCCTTTTAGGTAGGTAATATACTATGGCAGGGTTTTTTACTTTGTGAATATACTTGTTTAAAACCAAGGCTGGTAGAAATTTCAACCATTAAATCCAAGGGCAAAGATTGACATCACTGCTAATTAGTACAGCTTTCTGTTAAGCTTTGTACCACAGTTGCACTATCTCACAAAAATTGTACTGATTCAAACTGTTTCTGGGGAAAAGGTTTACTGGAAAAAGTGCTTCAAAAATTACAAGATCAAGTTGTTATCCTGATATAATACTGCATTTTGCCTCTTCTGTTCTTCCCTATCCCTCCTTCCTTTTACTCTGGCCTCTCAGCTCAGAGGCAGAGAAACGTTGCTTGAGGTTACTGACTGAGATGGGAAGTAGCCAACATTTTTGGCAAATTCATTAGCTGTGTGGCAAATAATACTTCCTAAAATTCAAAAGAGGTACGTTGGAGTTATACAAGACTAAAAACCTCTGTTTATTTGCTTGATTGTTTCTTTTCCAGGTTTTGGTGTACTTGGGTTTCTATTGGGATGGCTGTTTCAGTCAAGCCCAGCCTCTGTTTTCTGTGTTAGTAGCCACAGTCCAGCAAACACCACTGCTAAAGTCTCAATAAAACGCCCTTGATAAACAAGCTGGCATCTTACAAAGGATGAAAACCTGGCCATAAGCACCACATTGAGAACAAAGCACCAAATTCTTTCAAAAATTTGTCTCATCTACATGAAATGCCAGTTCTTCTCCAGGTGACACTGGCCTAGTAATTTCTTAGTTTATGAACCCCCAAATGGTTTCATTAGGTTCCATCCCTAATTTCTATGAATCTAATATCAAACTCTCACTCCTCTATTTGGTTTTGAATGCTGATGAGATTGTTAATTCTTCCTTCAGGGCAGCAACTCAAGAAAGACAAGCAACTTCTGCAAAATATATGTGCTTCAGTGACCACATTCACTCCCCATCCCACCCATCACAAGGAACCAGCCAGCTACAACTGTCTGTGTGTAAAGAGTCTACAGCACACATAGAGAAGGCAGCTTCTTCTACAAATTATTTCAAACATGCTGCTGGACAAGATGCTGAATATAAAGTTCCTGCAGAGACGCTGACCAACAGTGATTTTTCTCGTATAGATCACTAGTTTGTAAGATCCTTGCTTTGCAAGATCCTGTATATTTAACACAACATTTCCACGTGATGGTGGAAGGAAGGGTAAACAGAGGCATAACAAATTTGGGCTCAGGGTTTTGGAACATGTAGTAGATGTGTCTTACAAGTGCTCAACTAAGAAAACACAGGGGATTGTCTCTTTGAGAAGAAAAGAGATGTGATTTTGCCTAAACACATTTCATTTTCCTGGAACACATAACCAATCCACCCAGAAAGATAAGGCAAAATTTACCTTTCCATCCACTTGGAGACTCTTTTTCTTACTTTAGCTAGCTTGCTTTCATGCTGCTCTAGTACTTTGATTCCTGTTAAATTATTTGATAATAGTTCGTGATTTGCTATAAACTCCTTTTGGAAATACAAGAACTTGTTAAACTGTTTCGTTTTAGCTACACCAGCCAAGTATGAAGGTATGAACTGGTATTTCCCTTTGGCAAGTTCCACAACACACTGTCAGCTGTTCTTAACTGGTTTGGTTTTTTTTAACACCATAATCTCTGACACATCGAACTCATCTTTTTTGATAACGCTCATGGAATTTGTCAGTTCCCGCCTCTTTCCTTTTAAGTGCTTTCAACTTTAGAATTTCCAGTGGAATAGAAAAATCTGCTGACACACTAAGACAAGTCACAGGTGACTGTGGATGTCTGTTGTTAGGGCAGAAAAATTCAGGCTTTGCTGGTAGCAGAGTTGCTGGACAAAAAGTTACCTGAAAATATTTTAATCTTCCTTGCTCTCTCATTTTCAGCTTGGAATTGATTTCTTTCTATTATGAAACAAGTTTGTTTCCTGGCAGAGTACAGTCATCCCTGTTTTATTTTCTCTGAAGGCTTATAAAACTTGTTATGATTTAAGTGTCCAGAGGTGTAAAGTTCAAGATTTGTTCTGTAAGCCATTTCCACACCATCTAAGAGATGAGCCAGGTCCCTTGCTTAATAGTTTCTTTCCTTGGTGAAATGGTTTGTTGCAGAACACACTTAAAAGAAAGAGGAAAGATAAAATGTACTTTAAAAGGGGAAAAGTTTAGATGATAAAATCTTTCAACACACAACAAAACTATTCTACTTTTAGAACAGAACATTTTACACAGATATGGCCTACAAAAATATTCTACCTTCTCTTACTTTCTCTGGTTGGCAGCCAGATATCAGCCAGCATGTGCCCAGGTGACCAAGAAGGCCAATGGCATCCTGACCTGTAACAAGAATAGTGTGGCCAGCAGGACCAGGGCAGTCTCGCTCTACTCGACCCTAGTGAGGCTGCACCTCAAATCCTGTGTTCAGTTCTGGTCCCCTCCCTATAAGTAACATATTGAGGTGCTGGAATGTGTCCAGAGATGACAATGGAACTCATGAAGGATCAGGAGCACAAGTCTGATGAGGAGCAGCTGAGGGAACTGGGGCTATTGAGCCTGGAGAAAAGGACACTCAAAGGGCACCCTTTTGCTCTCTACAACTGCCTGAAAGGAGGTTGTAACAAGGTGAAGGTCAAGCTCTTCTCCCAGGTAACAAGTGAAAGGGTAAGAGGAAATATCCCTTGTACCAGGGTAGGTTTAGATTGGATATTAGGAAAAATTTCTTCACTGGAAAGGTGGTCCTTCCAGTGAAGACATTGGAATAGGATGCCTGGAGAAGGGGTTGAATCACCATCCCTGGAAGTCTTCAAAAGTTGTGTGGATGTGGCACTTGGAGATGTGGTTTTAGTGGTGAACAGGGTGGTGCTGGGTTAATGGTTTGGCTTGACAGTCCTAAAACTCTTTTCCAACCTTAAGGATTCTATGATTCTTATCCACAGCAGTATAGAAATAGTCAGACAAACCTGGAGTTACCTGTGGTTTCCTACGAAGCTCAGCCTCTGCTCACATTCCTTGGTAACACGGTCTCTGGGGTTTTTTTTCCCTAGGTCCGCCCGTGAATTTTGCTGCTTGCGGGTGCAGCTTTTCCTACTGATTCATTTACACTGTGCCTAAGGTTGATAGCTTTCTATGGTATGCCAAATAATTCCTTTTTCCTCACTCAACACCTGAAAGGTGAGTAGGTGGCTGGTACAGGCAACATCAGCGAGAGAAGGGCAAATAAATGTCAGAAAACCTAATAACCTGAATGAGCAGATTAGGTAGCATCAAAATAAAGTGTTGCTAATCTGACTAAACCTGATGAACATCTGTCTACCATATGTGAAAAACTGTCTGAAATAGGTTCAGACAGGTTAGCAGTTACTTTTGGGGATAGCTGTGGACTGGTGAGTCACCAATAATGTGAACACCATAAGTACAAGGTGTGTGTTTAAGAGAAGTAAGGAAGGGATAAAGGACATGAGTAGAAAAACTCATCAGCTTTACTTTCAACTTCCAGGAAAAAAAAAAGAGCTGGGAAAAGGTAAACTTGCTCTAAGTATCCACATGACAAACAAGGAGCTAACAAAGAGCTGAATAACAGCCAGTTCAAAAGCATTTGTGCAGGAAAACCAGTAGCTATTCCATATTTTGGCTTTACTTTTGGCATTGTCTTTTGTAGCACAGTTATAAGTGAGCAAAACAAAAAGAAAAGAAAATTGTCTAGATCAACAGGCTAGCAAGGGTGCAAAATAAAAACATCAAGAACTCCGTGCTTGAGTATTCAAGTATATTCAAAGAGTACTTATAAAGACTCCCTGTCCAAAAGGAAAAAGTACCAAGCAATTTTATATGGAGATTTATCCTGAATCTGTATCTAATTTTCCCCAAATTTTTGTTTACACTATGGATGATGGAATACACAGTATACTTGTTAAATTTGCAGATGATATGAAATGAAGAAGGGATGCAGATATCCTTAGAGACAGGATTGGAACTAAAAATGGTCTCGATAAACTGGAAAATTCTGAAAACAGCTGGAGGTACTTCAGTATCTGCAGAAATAAGGACCTTCCCAGTGGCCAGCAGCAGCTGGCTCAGTAGAAACTGGGGAACATGGTGGATGAGTTGGTCAGCACAAATCAACAGAGTCAGTGTAGTGAGCAAGACAAATGTCATTTTGGGGTATACAGAGCAGCCAGTGTTCAACACATAACAAGTGGGAATACTTCTTGTCAGTGTTCCCAACACAGAAGAGGTTTCAGCCAAATGCTATGTTCCATTTCAGTCACCATGCTTCAAGAAACATTTAAGACAACTGCAGGATTCCAGAAGAGAGTAAGTTGAAACCATAACTGAGAAGAACATGTATGTGGGTGCAAGAATTCAATTTAGCCAGATAAGAGACTGAAAGAGGGATATATAGCAAAAAACATGCTTGCAGCATGGCTGGAAAGACTTTAAGAGTTCAAGTATTAAAAAAAACTATCTCCAGTGTTACAGACCATGTCTTGCTTTTCCCAGTATCCCAGTTTCCAAGTGAGCAGCCTAAAGTGAACAAGAGTGGACCCTAACTGTTCTTGCTACCCAGGAAAACAGACTGTGAAACTGAAACACACAGTAAATTTTATAAGCTGTTATCTAATACAGCAGAACGATATTATTCTTTCATCAACAATATGACACAAAGAGGAAGGGGAAAGAAATTTAATTTTCTCTGCTTGGCACCCAATTTTTTACCTATTTCTTTCTAAAATGTCACTTTTAATTCCAGAACTATTTCATTGTTCCTATGATTGACTTGTGCTGGAGGGATGGAAATGAGCATGCTAAGAAGATCATGATTTTTCTCATAAAAACACGCAAGAGAAAAAACATATTGCCTTCTGTTGAATACAGGATAAGCAGAGATTGCTGATACTGAGGAGAATCTGTGTAACTGATCATATTTGCTCGTCTTTTCTGTCTTTAAACTTGCATAAAATCCTCTTGTGGAGACTACTGTTATTTATTCTAGAAATGTAACATTAGGCTGGCTAGGTATATAGCAAAGAAGGGGACTAATTTTGTTTTCCCATTCAGAATACATCCTGGGATGGTCCTGAAGGGAAGTCTCAAGCTGGGTTGGGATAAGTTCATACTCAGATGCTGTCACTTCATTTTCTCTCTGGGCAGAACACAGTAGTCTGAAATCTTCTACACAAAAGCAGCCTTTAATTCAGTTCTCATTTAGGCTGAAGCTTTAAGTGAATAGGAGGTGAGGTACAGTACAAGGCAAGGCAAGGCATGAAGCAAATATAAAATGGTTTTCTTGAAGAGTTCAAGAGCAGGAATTTTCTAATTTTTCTCCCTAGTGACTCTCTCACTGAGCAGATAGCAAGGATGAACACCTGAGTACCTGTAGTTCCTGCTAGGGCATATGAGTACCTGAGTACCTGTAGTTCCTTGCATTCTGTCAAGTGAAAGTTTCCAAAGGCACTGGGCAGCACAGGCCCTTCCCCTTCCAAGACTATCTCCAGTGCAGATAAGGTTAGTCTGCTTCTACAAACCAATCCCACCAGGCCTCTGTAGTCTATAATAAAAAACTCCACCATTCTGAAGAGGAACTAAGTCTTTGAACATGTCTGCATAGCATAACTACAAACACAAGAGGACAGGAAATTAAATGTTTAACAAAAAGTAGGGAGATAGGAAAAAACAGTTTGGGAGGAAGGAACTGGCCGACAGAAACCTCTGGAGGATCAAAAGGAAGAAGTGTAACATCTACAGGTGGGGTTGTCTAACCCCACACACCTATATATGCTCAGGATGAGCTGACTGTGTAACAACTTTGCAGAAGGGTACTTAGGAGATCCTTTCTCAGCAAATTGCACAAGAGCCGGCAGTGTGCCTTGCAATGAAGGGCAGCTCATCACATACCACGCTACACAAGAAAGTGCATAGTTAGCAGACAGAGCAAAGTTTATTCCCCTCCACCTTGCATGGCTAGGTAATGCCTGGAACATGGTGTCCAGTCTGTAAAGCAAGCAAGACAATGACAAACCGGAGAAAGTTCAGCAAAGGAACACGGAGGCTGCTGAGAGACTGAACCACAGGCCACCCCAGCAGCAGCTTTTTTGTATAGCCCAGGAATTAGACCACTAATGAGAGGCAGGAATTGTAGGTTGGATGTAAGGAAAAAATCTGCATAGCAAGAATGTTTCAGCACTGAAGTAACGTGCCCAGAGAGACTGTGAAAGCTCCGTGCTTGGAAGTGTTGGCAACTTCGTTGGATATGATGCTGAGCATCCAATCAAAATTTCTTAGTCCAGCATGGAACAGGGCTGGAACGGGTGAGCTCCAGAGCTCCCTTCCAACTTGACTTTTTCTATGTTTACAGAAAGGTCTTTAAGCTTGCAAATGAAACACTGTAAAGTCAGGTAATACCTTGATGTGCTTCCCCTCATCTTTTGTCTTGTACATTCAAGCTGCACACTGCAGGTGGCAGAGAAGCAACAGCAAAGATGAGCAAGCACCATTGTTGTAGTCACACTGCCTGAAGAATGTAAGTGAGGCAAGGTCCGTAGGAAGAGGTAGTCTCTGTTATTAGACTGACAGATATAGTTACAAGAACTTGGATGGGATTTCAGGCACACAAATTCTTCTTCAGCCTGAAAATAGAAGCAGCCCACTTCAGTGCTAAACACAGGTTGAAAATGGCTACTCTGAATTTAGCTAGCTATATTTATCATTTAGACCATCTGAGAAAAAACTCCACATAATTGGCACTTGTGGAGTGAAAGATTTGTTAACTAAATTTTCATCTCTCCTCTTGATATACCTCCTGAAGGAGGCAGAGGGATATTTTTGCCTGCAGAACATGAGGGCGGAAGAGAGTTTAAAAGTGTGACAAAGCAGCTCAGTACAGCTAAGCATAGCTTCCCAAGAGTCAGGGAAGCTTGGGATGCACATAGCAAAAGACACACACACGTGCCAAGCTCAACATCAGGTTTTAGATAAGGCCACTGAGCAGGGGCAGCCCAGCAGCATGTGTCATGTTGGTCACTGTGGTTATGCTCAACTTTTCCTGCTGCAGCAAAATTTCATGCATTACCCTCAGACTGGCACAAAGGCCTTGCCTGCATCATCTCATGTGGCTTCCAGTCCCAAACACCCCACTTGGCCCTTCAGCCACACCTGGCTGACAGGAATGAGTGTAATCAGCACTGAGGTGCTCACCTAATTCTCCTGTCACCACTGCAGCCTGTCAGAGACTCGGGGACATGCTCATCACAGGTGCCGTCCATCACCACAGACACTGTCTGGATGTCCCATCGTCCCCAGGGCCTCCACCTGGCACTGGGATGAGTCCCTGGGCCGGATGTTCCCTCAGCTTGTGCTGGGGACTTAAGGCCAGACCCAGGCTTGATTTTGGACTGGCCCTGTCAGGCACTGGTCTGCACTCCACTGCCCACTTCTGGGCCCCCAGACTTACCACAGGCACTCCTTGCTCCTGCACAAGCACTAAACTCCAGTAACAAATCATCGTGCAGGGAGGGGTGCTAAGATGTGCAATGCCCTCAGCCAGGGTTTTGGGATAGACTCTTCATCTTCCCAGTCATGTGTTGTGCTAATTACTGCTGCTTCTTTCACCAGTACAATTTCACTTCCAAGTCTTGCACCAGCCTTCCTGTCAACACAGGAGTACAGAGGACCTTGACCACCACCCTCACCTCCATGCAGGTTGAGGTTGCATCTGGTTCTAAAGAGATTATGTGATTCAGATATTACAAACAAGAAGATTCTGAAGGATCAAGACCTTATATCTTGTCTTTCCATAAGGCTTGGGTTTTTTTTTCCTCCACACTGGCTAACCTCCAAAAACATAGTGCTGAGGAGACTTCTTTCTTCGACAGAGCATTAAGTATTTTCTATTAAAAATATTTTAATCTCCAAGAAAATAGATATTTGTATTCCTGACAGCAGTCAGTGGCTGAAGATTTTTAGCCTTGGACTGAACTGAAGCTTTGGGTAGATACAGAATGGAGTACCAGCAAAAGGCCCTAATCCAGCAAAACTGAATTCCCATATCCTCACACAGTCACACCATTATCTAGTGAGACCAAGAGGCAGAATCAAGTCACGACATGGGCCTCTCCAGAAGAATTTCAGGTGACATGAGCTGTGTACCAGAAGGATCTGTCACATGAGAAAAATGATATAAGCAAGTCTGTAGACTTAAAATCAAAGAGTCAGCAAAACCACATAGTGAATGGCCTGTGGAAGATATGAAAGAAAAAAAAGTGATAGAACGCCTTAAGGGCATGATCTCTAACAAAGCTATGGAGAAACTAAGCTTCCAAGAGTGTCAGACCAGAGTTCTGGAGCTGCATCAAGCTGTTGGACTCAAAATGCAGACAAACTGATGACACAGTGAGAGTGCATGGGAAATAAAGTGGAAGACAGTCTTTTCCCTGGAAGACAGCAACAGACACATTTGACTGGTTTTAGGACCATGATCAAGGCCCTTATCTTCTTAGCACAGTCATCTTATCACATATGCATCAGCTTGACAATTCCATAATTTGTTTCCAGTGCAGATAGACAGAAATCTAAACCCAAACAAATGGCAAACCAAAACAAAAATAAACCCATAAAACAAACAAAATCAAGAAAAAATCCTACAATCAAATAAATAAATAAACAAGCAAACCCAAATCACTATACTGATGCTATATATTAATCTTGCAAGCGTACCTAATTAAATCCATTTCTTATAAGTCTGAGTAGCATTGCACTGCATACCTGATTCCTGACAAACTAGATGATGACCACATTTAGCACATTTTGAGCACAGCACTGGCCATCGTATCTGCTTGACTCAAAAGCCTGTCCTTAAGCTGGCATCCATCCTGCAGATTGGCAGAGAGCAGCTTCAGCTCCTTGTTTCAAAGAATCTCTGGTTTATGCTCAGGAGTCACAAAACAATTGGACCCAGTTATAGTTTAGAGTAAACATGAAACCTCCCATATGTGCTCAGCAATGATCATTTCCAGGCAGCACGTCTATGTATGATGACCACAGATATAGGTAAGTCAACACAGTTTTGTTACTATTGAAACATGCAGGCTAAAAAACAAAGCCACTCTTACCTCTGACCTATTGCTCCTGTTTCTCAAACTATGTTTGTGCAAAGCGAAAAGAAGTGGCAGCATTCCTTTGATTACTGCTGGTGTTACAGTGGGGCTTTTGTTTGCAATGAACAACAGAAAAGGCTGCCAAGGAATCAGATCTATTGCTATAAGTTTTATGGATATTATCCTTCCCCAAAAATGCCCTGAAATGCAAATATCTTATGGTTGTTATGTACTTTGTCACAGTCACGAGTTCAATTTGCTTTAATTTCATATTGTGATTACATAAAACAACACCATCAAGTAGAGGGCAGGGGATCCATTTGTAGGCTTGATTATATTTCCTCAGTGAGGAGCCTGAACCAGACTAACGCGAGTGGAGTGACCTTGTGCTCAGATCTATGGAGCAGTTCAGAGGCTGCATAGGTCCACTGCATTAATCAGAGGCAGATTATGGTTATGGAAGCGGCTGAATAAGGGTAGCTTCTTTCTCAGTTATCTCTGGCACAGAAGCAGGCTGGATGCTATATTGAGTCAGACTTGTAATCTGGGCTCTGTAATGGGCCCACATGGGTACTTGTGCCAACGGCAAGATCCAAAGCTGCGGAATGGGAGCAATCAGCATTTGCATTATTAGAGTAGGTCTTCTGAGGTCACTGCCAACCTTCACTAATTACACTGTTACCTTTGGAGTCTAAATGGGTGTTGACTTCAGGAACTGACCGAGATTTAAGCATTTGCCCCTGTCCCAACCCCACTTTAAGACTGATCTTTATGAAAGGATTCAGCAGGACCCTTCTGTGAAAACCCACATGAACACAGCCAGAATTCAGCCCAAATTTTTTCACGTGTACCATGACAGAGCTGAAAGCTCTAGGCTGCAGAGGGAAAACAGCAGGAAGATGAGTAACGGATGTTCACCATCAAACTGGGATAATTCAAACCTGATTGCTGTACAGGACAGGCTTTACACAAAGGAAAAAACGAAGCTCTTAAATAAAATCCATCCATCAAAAGTGTTTACAGAATCTGAGAACAGCACCACAGCCCAGCTATTCAACAGTCACAGCATCCAATCTCATCAGTACCACAGGGAAGGTTCATGCCATCACCAGCTCCAAGCTCCAGAATTAAAGAGAATTTCTCAAATCCTTAAAATCAAAATTCCTTAATAAGTCAAAATCTAAGATAGTTCTTAAATACCTGCTATGTAACTGTTTGTCTCCATCCCAGTTTCCTACTCATTCTTTTGTCCCAGAAATATAACCTGTATGTAGTCCAAAGTCTTGAAAGCCAGACTTGTCTGGCAGGAAGCATTACTCCCCACTGCAGACAGAGGTAAAGTGTCTCTACACAACACATCTTGAACAGAGAAAAACAAAGTGCCCAGACTTGTTCTGAGAAACTGCTGGCAAGCAGCAGTATTTAGTTGGTATATTAGGAAAGGCAAAAGCAAAAGTTTGCCAGCATTCATACTGTGTGTGTCGCTTAAACAGATCTTAGTATTTTACCATAGTTCTAAAGTCAAAGCGTGAACTATAAGACACAGTGTGCTATCTTACACGGCTTTTCAGCAATGCCACACTGGATCTCCCACTCCCTGGCACCTTCATTCTCCTCCCATAAACCTTTTGAATATATTGGCTGATTTCATTCAAACTTCAGAGAACAGTCTCAGAAATAAAAAAGTCCCATATGTGATAAAAGAAGTGGCTGTTTAGGGAAAGGACTGGGGCCCACCCCATAACTTTTCATTCTGTCAGCCAGCTCCTACAGAATATGTGAGTCTGTGTATCACAGCCAAAGCACAGCAAGAGATGAATTATAACAGAGAACAGAGGAGAATTTAAAAATCACATGTAAAGATAGCAGAAAATCTAACTGAATTTTTTAAACCTAAGGATAATAATGCAAATCAACAGAGGGCTGGGCTTCATCACCCCTGTGATCAGAGGAATACCTGTTTGGGGAGACAGTGCAGCCTCAGGTCCTTTGGGCAGGATTTCACATCACCTTTGCTCCTGTGGATTCCACCAGTTAATAGTGCTGGGGGCAGAGAAGATGACCATGGTCTCCTGTCTCAAAGCCCTTTCTGCACAGGGGTTGCAGAAAAGGGTTTGGTTTGGTTGTGTCTACTTGCCTGTGGCTTTGGTGAGTGGCAGAGATGACCTTACCAGTGGTACTTACCTTTGTCAAACAGAGAGGACTCACAGAGCACTCAGATCCTATTAGTGCAGTGACAGTGATGTGCAGAGCAATTTCCAGGTGAGAACCCTCACAGTCACAGCTGTATGTGACTACAAGAGAGAAAAGTGACTGCAGCTTTTTTAAGCTCTCCCTACTCTGCAAACACACAATTTTCAGCAAGCTGGGGATTGGACACATGCTAAAAATCCTTGAAGTTGTTATTTCTCTGCATTTTAAAACACTGTCTTGCTTTTGTAAGTTATTTTTCATCATTTATTTAGGATGCATGTTTCTGTGTATTCTCAGCCTGTTGCTGCCATAAATGTTGAGATTCTATTATTTCTAACAATCAGAATAGCTGTTTGGAGTCTGTATAACTTGTAGAAGAAGTATCCAGGCAGTTTATTATCAAGTTAAACGCAACTCTCCTCAGAGTTAAAAAAAAAGTGGGGGATTTTTTTTCAAAATATCATTCTAGTGGAATTTTCACAAGCGTTTCCCTCTAATAATTTCTTGGCACGTAGAAATTACAGCATGTTACATTTTTCTCCTAGGTTACCTGTGTTTTAAACAGATAGTGATAGCAGTGTGGGTACAGTGCTGAAGAAGCACACAGGCTGTGGGAAAATCATGCATTTTTAAAATAGTTGCTTTTATGTACATGCACAGGAAAAAGCATGTGAAAAATTTGGACTAAGCCTGTAGGGTACTGTGGAGAATTACACAGTTCATATTTGGTTTCTAATTATTTCTAAACTTATTACAGTATGTGACATATTCTATTTACTTAACTTTTTTTTTCAAGGTAAAAGTATCACGTGGGAAACTGATGTTCCCAACCAGTTTATCTCCAGGAAAACTTGATGAGACAAGCTCTAGAAAGGAAAAGAATTCTGTTTGTTCCAGCCAATCCTCTCCTTCTGCTGAAGTTCCCAGTATTCCCTTCAATTCAGGAAAAAAATGGCAGTAATGTCACTTATGAAAGGAAAGAAAATGGGTTACAGACATCATCCTACCCTGTAAAGTTCATAGAAAAGACAATTCCAGACTGTGTCAACCACATTAGCCTTGACTGCAGGAGCATAAACATTAAATTATAGCATCCTCAGTCACAGGATTCTCTTGTTTAAAATATAGAGTTGCTACTAAAACACAGAAAAAGAGTTAAGTGAGAAGTCACTGACATAAAGCCTTCCCACATCTGCAAAAGGAATAATGTTCCACTCCAGTTTTCCCATGGTATTATCCCACCGTTTTATATTGACTGACTTGACTGAAAATGATGACACAGATCCTCTCTTGGTACACGTTCCAGTTGAAAGAATGTGAAAAAATCTTTCCTATTTACCATGTGAATGTCTGCTACAGCATTTCCCATAGCATCAATATTCCTGGGAGGGGAAGTATCTGTGTCAGAAGTGTTTTGTCAGATGGAGGTTAGATATCAAACTAAATGGAAGCTCAAGCAAATCCTGCAAACTCTTTTACTGTAACTAAAAGCTAGCAGCGAAAGGAATAAGATACACAAATGGCTTCATCTATGACACAGGCTATGCAGGATCAATTAAATTTAGGAAATCGGTAAAACGTCTTATAAATGAAAAATCTCACTCTGTAGTCCTTGCTTGTCATTTCCTAAACAGGTTCATAATACAGCTTCAAAAGAATACACCAGGATTCCCAAATACATTAATTTAATCTGTGCCAACATGGAGGCACCATCTGAAGCATTTCAGACAGCTCTTTTTCATGATAAGCATTACCTGATGTTTCCATGAGGCAGACAGTGATTCTGCATGAGAGCCTTATGCAATTCACAGAAAAATTGACCATGCAGGGAGACTGGGAAGTTGAGACTTCATTCAGATCAGCCTCCTTACTTTAGGCTAGCCAGTGGCTTCCCTATATGCGTAGCCCATCTTTCATTTCCCATCAGCCCTCACCTTACTCTCACATGGCACAGCATTCACTTCATTCCAAGCCTTTCAGGTATGTGATACTGGATGCAAATTATTATTCTCAGGGCAGAAAGAAATTAAGATCCCCTTTGCAAATTCCAGCCCATTAACTCAGTCTTCAGTAGACACCCTATTCTCTGTAATTTACATAAACCTTGGAAACACAGCCCTGCAGAATAGCTTTACACTTTTAATTCCCAGTCACTAGGAATAAATTCAGATCACGGAAATTTAAAGGGTAGAAGAGGCTGTAGAGGTGGCTGTCTGTTGTACTCATGCAGTCCTCAAAGGGGAAAGAAAAAAAAAAAGAAATTGCTCTACCATAAAATTCATAGAACAAAAAGAGTAGAAAGTAAAAAGGGAGAAAATGAGGAATTTCCCAAGCTTATCAGCAAATTCTGTTTAACAGTTTCAATTAATTGATTTAGATGCTTTCATATAGCAACTGCACAGATCTCTCATAGGATGTTAGGTGTGTTGTGTGAAGCTTTCTTTTAAACCTGCAGTACAGTACCTGTTGCTTTCCTGAGACTGATAAGACTTGGAATCTTTGGATTTACATGCCCTGGGTTAAATAACAGAAAAAGTCTTTAAATGATGCTTCACCAGCTAGAATGGCAACCATTTCTAAACACTAGGTCAGCTCCCTCTGGTATGTTGGCATTGCGAAGGTTAAGATAAACTCAGTGAAAACTGCTGTCCTTGTACATTCAGGAAGCAAAACTATATTAGCAGACAACCTGGATTAGCTCCAAGTCTCAGGTCATGTGTAAGTTCCTTAGGTTCTCTTGATAGACCAGACACTAAAATAGACTAATTCTTCGTCCACATACCCAGTAAAAGACAGCTGGCACTGATGGCACTGCTCTGCTGGAGACAGGAAGAGGGATTTCAAAGAACATTTTTCTGTATTATGCATGAAAGTCATAAAAGACAGCTTCCAAAAGGAACATATTCTAATTTTTGTGTATTATTTTATACACATTCCAACAAAAAACATGAGAAACTGGTATGTATTCCTTGGAAACTACTTTTATCAAGCCTGTGATTCTAGAGTATGTAGAACCTTTACTTGTGCTGTGACTTTGAAAACTTTGAAAGGAAGAGTGTACATTGCAGTGCAGCTCTGTATGAGACTATATAATGTTCTAATATATTTCATAACTAACCATGAAAAACATTGAGCTGCACAGAAGATAGACCCAGATATACCTTGGCAGATACTGAGTACAAAATAGGAAGTTGCCTGATGACTGGAGCTGATGGAGAGAGTTTAAAGGATCCAAAGAATTACTTATACCACTCCCAGCAGCCCTGAAACAGGACCTGGAACAAGTCTGCAGAACAGGAACTACACAGGTGTGGTACCCAAACCAATTTGCCATTGGTACTCACACAGAAGTCAGTAAAGATTTAAAACAAAATCTGCTACAGTGTTTAGTTATAGTGGTTTGATTTTTTTTTTAAGTTTATATGTCACTGCAGCAGCTCAAAAATTAAAGGTACAACCACATATGCAAGCTTGAAAGCTATCAGCATGATTTCTTAATCTTCCCCTCACATCCAGAGAAAATGGAAAAGGAGGTACTCATCAGCATCATACCTGAGAGCATCACAGCCCTGTGATATTTGTCCTCACCTGACAGGCAAGTAAATATCTTTCTCTACATATATTTTGAATTCTAGACTGTATGTAACCAGGAGTATTTCCCAACATGCATAACAGACAAAAAAAGAAAGTGTTCAGAGGCTTAAACAAATTGAAAATAAAAAAACCCCAAACCATCCAGTGTCTGGCAACTTGCACAAGGTTACAATGAAAATCTGCCACAGAACAACTTTGTTCCAAATCCATAAATAGCCTTGCAACAGATGTCCATTCTCTTTCCAAATGAACTGTAAATATTCTTCTCTTCCAGCATCAGTATATTTTCGTGTTATGAAGTAAAGCCCTAGCTGCTGGCCTTTTTCCCACACTACTCACATGAGAAACTAAATTTTTTTTCAGCAAGGTGGCTTTCTTTTTGTCTCAAGATGTAAAATACACTCGGTATTGAATATGTTTTTCTTTCCACAAGGCAGTAGCAGAAAACGACCTGGACTTCACTAGCTGGAAATTAACATTAGTTATTGTACCACTTCTGTTCTTTATGATGAATTTGTTCATCAAAACTATCCATATTCATCACTTTACCACATTCACTACTGCTACTTACATTGATGGTTAACATTTTCAGAGGCTTCTGACAGCTACTGACTCTCTTGGGTGCTTCCAAAAGGTTTTTGGTCTTTTTGATTCTTCTTTCTTTTATTATATTTTATTTGATTTTGGTTTTTTTTTAAATTTTATTGTACAAGCCCTATTTTTTTTTCATTTCCAATGTCTGTATTAAGTAGTGTGTATTAACAACTGATGTTGTTTCTAAAAGCAGCAGAAATACAGCTAAAGGAACAGAAGTAACACTACAAACATATTCTCACCAGTATTCACAGGGTTTACAATGCTGTAAAAAAGAAAAACTATTAATGCCAGCTGCACGTTAACAGATGTTACGGTAAAAATCATTTAGTCATGCCAGCAATGTTACAAAAAAAAAAAAACCACCAAAAAAACAAAAAACAAAAAAACAAAAAAACACCATGAAAGAAAAACTTTACCTGCTATAATTAATTCTTTTCATCTTTCTTGAGTCTCAGATTTCTCCTTTCTTTCAGATTTTAAACAACAGGCATAATGCACACACGAGCTACCTTCTGATGCATTTCTCTGTAACTCATTCTTGACCCAGAGACAAAGATCTTCATCTTTGTAAGCAGCTTCCATAGAACAGGTAGCTCTTCCAGAGCACTACTGAAACACACTGCAAAAACTTTTCTCCCTAACCTCAGGAAGATGGATTATGGACTGAGGTAGTGGAAGTTCTCCTTAGCAATTGTCTTCAGCAAAATAAGTACAACAAAGTAATCTCCAATACTTGTTGAGCAGAAAAAAGCCATTGATATTTCTGTCCCAGACCGCTTTGATACTTTCAAGTAAGACAAATTCAAACTTCCTCAAAACCAACAGCAATACTCATTTCCTCCACAAACATCAATGAGCTTTTACATTTATATTTTCCATTACCTGTAAGGCACATACCTAGGTTTGATTTTTGCAAGTTTCTGATGATGTTCTTCAATGTCAAAGGGCTAAAAATGTTAAGGAAAACACACCAAATGGACAGTGACCATCAGTGGCAAAGCATTATGCTATGCTACAAGAACTAAGTCTGCACAACCAGAAAAATATGAAAAAGCATGTGATTGACTGCCACCAATTTAAAAATCTTGTCCAGAAAGTCATTAATTGACCTCAGCCTATTGGTCCTTTCCAACAATACAGAAACAGGTGGAAAGTACTAAACTAATTGTATTTAGAGAAACATTCCTCGTCTATTGCCTTTCCCTCAAAATAATTCAGAAAGTTTTAAATTTAATTAACAAACCCTAAAAACTGCATTAAATGTCAGTGCAGTTTCTCTCTCATCACAAAAGCTGGCCCTTGCAGCAAATAAGAGTTTTCTGGAAGGGCTACTCACAAGAGCATATATTAGGTGGAGAAATACACAAGATTGTTTTTCCCTCTTTTTTTTTTTTCTTCAGCTATTTTTTAATTTTGTTTTTAATATGTTGTTCAGAATTTTACATTAGACAAGTTCTCTGAACCTACCTTGTATTTTCAGGGTATTGGCAGCTGTTAAAGCCCTATATTGCTTTGGACTAGAGCTTACAAATTTGGGTACAGGATTATTTTTTGCAATTCAGCATCTCAGTATCTCAAGAATTTCCAAAGGTAGTCCCAAAGGTAGTCCCAAAGGTAGCAAATAATTCTGTATCAGCTGCACTGACTTTAGTGGCAAAGCAAGGATCTGTGTGGAAGTTACCCATCAACAGCAATGTAAGCTCCTGGCAGCAGGAGGGCAAACAGAAAAGGAGACCCTTTGCAGTTTGTGACAATGTGAACCGGCAATAGGTGATAAAACTGTATATATTACAAAAAATCTTATGTTGGGAAAACATACCATAAGCAGTAAAATGCAAATACAGGGAACAACAAGCACTACCTATTCAAAAGACTCCATTATGTTTTGAATCACTTTGTGCTGTGGTTTACTTGTGGTATAAACACACATATATGCACACACATTCCCATCCCTCACTTGCACTCCCAATAATAGCAAAAATAAACATGAAAAATAATATTAAAAAAAACTCTGTATTCAGTAATATTCACACCAAAGTATATGTATAGATATATCCATTAAAATTATGAACATTTCTAAATATATTTTATGTATCATACATATATTTATATGTATAATTACATATCCACAGAAGTCGTCTTGCTGTGCTAAAGCCAGCAGTAAAAGCAAAAACAGGTTTCACAATAGGACACCCATATATGCATATGTACTGGCTGTTTGGTTTGTGAATTTATTTACAACTTGACTATATCATAATAAATGCTTACTGTTCTATTGTACAAACGTAATAGTAAAGGTTTAGGTTTGTTTTTTAAATACAAAGACTGCAAATGAATACATGAAAAAAATTACACACCATGTACAGTATTTATAATTTATAAATGCAAAGTTAAGACCTCTTTAAATTATTGCACTTGCATATTTTTTTACAAAGATAGTTTATATGTATCATATATATATATATGTGTGTGTAAATATATATATATATAAAACAAATTTTTCAGCTCACTAAATGTAGTAAAGTTGAATGTTGTTACCTTGAAGTTCTTTCTTCTTCACATAACAGCCCAACCTGAATTTGGAATATTTATGAAACTACTCTACAAATCAGTTTGATCTACCCTAGAAAGCAGTCCATTATTTTAGGTTTTTTTGACAGA
Source organism: Orthonyx spaldingii (assembly GCA_013397795.1). Classification (NCBI taxonomy): domain Eukaryota; kingdom Metazoa; phylum Chordata; class Aves; order Passeriformes; family Orthonychidae; genus Orthonyx; species Orthonyx spaldingii. The sequence continues at coordinate 162,114 of VZTJ01001769.1, read as the reverse complement.
GTATACACCCGTATTACAATCGAGCACAGTTTTTGGTCAGAAAGCAAACAAAAATTATGATGTGCCTTTGCTAGATTGGGATATATAACCTAAAGTTTGAACATGAACTTCCTTGTAGTAGTGCGCAGAAAGCCTTTTCTGTGTTTAGAATGAATAAATTAATTGTTCCACTTCACAGAACTGGTCCAATATCACAGTGTTTGAGGCAAATGCATTATTTCAAGAGGGTCATGATTGATTTGAGCATCTAACAATCTCTATTTTTTAACATGAATAGTGCTTTTTGCTACTCCTACAATTTTAACACTAAATGCTCTAAGTGCAGTCACAGCAAACTGATCACACTGTTTTAAGATCAAATACAGGAAAGAAATCTGTGCCACATAAAAAGGTGAATTCCGCTCAGCATGTCCCCTCCAATTTAATATGCTTGATCATGTACTCCCACTAAAAAAACCTATTTCATTTCTCTAATGGTCACTTATAGAAAAAAAATTACTTCCACGAGTTGAACCATTACAGTAGAATGTTGCACAATCATGTAAAATTCATAGATTAATTGCAACAATGGAATTTGTCATGCTATAATAAAATATGCAACATCTCAGATGAGTATCATGTTATGTCAACTATATTTCTCTGTGCATACCTTTCAGGCACCATTTCATAATACATTAGAAATTCTCAGTTGTAACTTCAAACAGTGCTTTTATCTTTACTAGACTTAGGAGGGAAAAGCAGCTGGAATTATTATCAAGACAAATGCAATTCTAGGAATACAAAATCTAACACTTCTAGGAAAGGAAAGATCTGTTAAGCTTTTTGCACATTCTTTTGGGCAAGATCAGTTTTAGTAGGATAAAAATGCGAGGAGGAATGACTTTTGACAATTTAACTTAATGAGTCAGATGTCTTACAAACTTCGATGTCTTACTTGATTGTGAGTTCAAGTTCAGAATTTTGAACAACGAAATCTCATCATGTCTTTGAGATATGAAATTCAAAAGCAGGTCCAAAGTTCTAATTTTTGGTGGGTTTGACTTTGGAAGTGCAGGTATAAGTCTTTTTTCTACAAAATATTTACACGTATGAATCTGTACTCTGTAAATGCTAAGACAGACTATATTTGCTAAATAAAGACAGTTTGTCATGACTATTTTTGTTGGTCTAGGTCTTAACAAGGAGTAACATTTTGTCATGTCATTTTTTAAAATTCTAATAGACATTATACTATAGAAAACAAATATTTTAAGTGGTTCGGATAGTTCTATATTAGAAACACTAGATGATTCACTTAAGACATTAATAGAACAACTTATTGCCAATTTGAGAAATTTGCCAGGGAAACATACTCTCTGTAAGTACTTATAAATTTCAAAACATAACATCGTATGTGATACTGCCAGATATTTTTAATGGTAGGAAACAGAACTGGTGAAGTTATCTTTACTGTCCATGAGTAAAAGATGAATGAAAGGCTTTCCACACACACAGACATAGTGTGATATGGAATACTTTTGTAATGCTTCTAAGATCAGCATTTTTAAATGGAGAGGAAAAAAAAGGGAAAAGAACGGCAAATATATTTAAAGCAAATATGCTTAAGCAAATATACTTAACCCACAAAGGAAAACATTCCATCCAGTTGTTGGGAGTATCTGAACTTCAGAGAGTATTTTTGTAGTCACCATAGATTTAGATAATTTCCATGTAAATTAGGAACCATGGATTCTGTCTCAAGTACTTAGTGGAGGAAAGGTTGCATCTGCATTATTTAGCTGAAGCAGAATGCGTAAGGAGGAAAGTAGAGCCCACAGCACGAGATACTACTCATTCTACTTTGGTGCAATGGTTTCCTGCCACCTTTTTCTTTTTTTTTGTTTTTGTTCTTTTTCAAGTCCCAACCAGTTTGCTGTGATTAAACAATGAATTTCTGCACTTAGAATTGGTAAGGCAAACTGAAAAAAATTATGGGGCTGTTGCTAGGTAACATGCATCATACAAATAAGATAACTTCATATTGAATTCTCAGCCTGTGGGATCTCTATGTACAGCAAAGGCTTAGGTGCATTTATACATTATGCGACTACCGATCACATACTGTACACATATACAGATCCTGGCATGTGCTCGACCATAACAGAAGGCAAAACTCAAGTGGCCAAGTTGTTCAGATGAACCCCAAAAGCTGGCATGCCTCTCAAAGCAATACAGCCCAAAAGACAGGAGATGGAAAAAGAGAACCTGTGTTCTGTCTTTAGGTCACTACCATTGCTTGTCGCAGTTACACAATGGCCACGTTATCAAGGAACCTCTACACGAGTGCATTACCTGTGAAAAAGCACATAATGCAGTATAGGCTGCATGTGAAAGGTATGCAAAGACTGTGTTTTCACCTACTGTGTGGATCACTATGAAGATTTTTTTTCTCATTATTTTTAAGAGAAAGACAAAGGCAAATTAAGTGTTGTTGAAACATACTCTGTACAATTGCACTAAATTTAAAAGAGTGGCGTTACATGTAAATCTGTGCATAAGTTTGTAAGCCTGAGGCCTAAGTCAGCACAGAACTGTAAACACACCATTTTAGTGTACTTTTCTTCAGTCAGCTATTCCTTCACTAAGAAAGGCATTTCTAAACCTTTAAATTTCGCTAACTAGGGGAAAAAACAAACAGACAAATGGAGAAGTTTCCTAATTTCACTCATCTTGGGATGGGGGGAAAAAGCAGTAGAAGACATGCAGTGTTACTGTGCAACACAAAAGCTAGTCAATACAAACACATTTTTGATTTATTGTGATGGTACCACAATCTCTCTTATCAGACCTGACTTTTCTGACAAGGCTTTTGATCCCAGCAGATAGCATACTTCAGATATGTCTCTAATACCTTTTAAAATACAGATCAGTAGGTAGAAATAAAAATGATGACTTTACTTAATTGTGAGCTAGGCAAGGAAATCTTTGCTGTCACATTTAAATTTTAATCCAATATTTCTGCCACTATGGATACAAAAACTCCAACCTGAAACTCCCTCTCATATTGGAGATAATTATCCAGTACTTCCAGTGTTTTAAGGATGGAGTTGTCTAGGTTTATAAAACATCCTAAAGAACAAAGCACCATCACTAGTTCTATCAACATTTCCCTTGTGAGTGGCAGACAATTTGCATCATGATGCTTAATGAAGTACTTTAAAACTTTAACCTGAATGTTGATTTTCCTTTAGTTTGCAGCAAGAGAATTCACTGTAACCTAAGCATAAATTATAGTCTCCAAGGATTCTGCTGGAGTTCAAACTGATTACAAGTAGATCACACATAAACATTCACAACAGCAATGGGTATATTGTTCTATTTATAGCCAAGAACTCCCAAGTGACACTGGTGTTAAAGCCAGCCACAGTACGGTATAATAAAAGTACCATTGAAACCCTTACTAGAAAGATACAATTTAGAAGTACCCCATAAGATTTCCCCCCCAGCCCCCATCAGTTTTAAATTAAGGCCTCAGCAATGTAGCCCATGAGATAAGGCCAGTCTTTTATATTCACAAGTTGTAAGTTCTCTTGTGATAGCTGACTCCAAGACATCTGGGTTGTCATTTTCCCTCTGTTTTCGCTGTGTCACTGGTGTAGGTCAGGAGATTGGCTGCCAGAGTCACTTAGCTGAGGTAACTCCATGGGTGTTACCTTCCTAGGCAGGTCTACTTCTTAGTTAGCGTTTTGTAGCTTTCCTTTTTCCTTTTCCAAATGAAACGAAAAAAAACAAAAAAACAATCCCCAAAACAAGAAGGGGTGTTTTTCACGTTAAAGCAATCTGTTGCTGTTGTTCAGTCATCAATCTTCACAGGAAGAGAATCTGAGGTCCCAGGAGCAAGGGATTGAGAAGAAATCCATATAGAGGCTTCCTCACCTCTTGTTACTTTCTCCCATTGGTTGAGATTGTCCCTGGAGATGTAAAAAAGTCAAAGGTAAAACACTTCATAAATTTACTGGGATTTACTTCTTCCTTACAATAACACCTGCAGTACTATACTTTGATTTATATTTATGCACGTATATTTATATTAGTACCTGTATGTTATCAAGCTTTTATTATCTATACATTATTTCAGCCTTCAACTTCAGTTATCTAATTTTGTAATATTGTTTGACTCATATCCATGTTAACACTATACTAGCCTACAGCACACTTTCCCTCCCCAAGGCAAGCCCTGAAGCTAGAAGCTACCACCTGCCTCCATGACAAATTTATAGCCCTCATGGCTGCAGGAAAGTCCAGCTGTGACCCAAGAGTGACATGTCTGCAGAGACTCTGAAATAGCCCTCTGGAGACGTGCAACCTTTCCCACTTTGGACTTCAGGGATTTTACCCTGAAGATTTTACTTCAGCCCCTTTCAAAACCAGCAGAGAGAACTTCTGCCAAGAAGCTTCTCTCATTGGAAACCACAGGAGCACATAAAGCTTTCTGAAGGTCCTGCACCTGGGCTGCCTGACAGTATATAAAATGTTGGATGCCAATATCACAGTATCAATTTTCAATTACTATTGTGGTAATCATATTATCAATCTACTACATTTAAAGAGTACCCCTTCCTTGAGACATAAATTTCTTTTAGTGTCTCACAGCCTGGCTAATCCCTAAGTTCAAAATTTGGTTCATAAGCCATAAAATGATGAGAAATTAAGCTGGTAATGCTCTAATGATCTGAAGGGGGTACAAACCCATAGTCTTACTTGCTGTACACCAGTACCACTCTAGTGACTAGGAAGTCTATATGCAGTAGTGAACCATACTCACAACCTATGGCCAAATCTCAGCATTCAGTCTTCAAACACAGAGAGAAAGAGAGCAAACCCAACTGCTTCATTTTCATACTGTCAGATCCCTAGTTACTAAAACAACAGCTCTTAGATGTGTTCAGTAAACAAACAGGATGGCAACAGTACTAAAATGTCTCCCATGATTTGTGTCATACCATGATATTACATCAGAATTTATGTGGCAGAGTTCTTCTGACCTTTATGTCACAGCCTTGCCAAAACGTCTGCTAAACCAGCAAATATTGATCTGAAAGCACAGTGTACAGGTAAGAAGAGGAAATATTGCATTTTCTGGGGGTGGTGGAAGTCAGGATCTGATGAAGTCTACCAAAGAAAGCTGGTGCCCTCTAGGGTAACTCCCACAACATTTTCTGCAGGAAAATGCTCTGCCAGTGCTTCAGGCCAACTGGAAGTTATGAAGCCAGCATTAATATGGCATTGAACCTCAGCTAATACAATCAGGCACTAAGGATCAGAAAAAATGAAGCATCACTATTTCTGTCTCCTTCCTGGAACTGGGAAAGTAATGAGAATTGCAGCCAAAATATTTTAAAATTATATCAATTTCAGCAAGAATTGAGAGACCCAAAAGCACAGGAAAATAGTTTTAAATTATCTGGCCTGAAATAAAGGAAAAAAAAAAATAAAGCACTTAATCCTCCAAATAAATACACTACCATATACCTATACTTTAGTAGGACTACTGAGTACATGGGCTATAAAACTTACATAGGACTTATTCTGAACACTGTTACACAGGCAGCTAATAGTTTTGATCTACACAGAAAGCATTTAAAAATGTGGAATAAATTACCAGACAAGAAAATCTTGTAGACTGTTAGCTGCTACCTTACTTTAGGGAAATCAGTGTCAGATGTTTTATTTTATTGTAAAGTATAGATAATATGATTCATTTGCCTTTGAGCTCCCAATGAAGCCCTGGCTCCTAGTGTCTGGAATAAATGCCCAGAGGCTCTAAAAATAAAAACCTTGATGCTGACATGCTGCCTTCACTGCTTTTGCTGCTATTATTTGCAGCTGGTGTCTGAGTTTCAAAGAACTCAAGGACACAGCAGCTTAAATATTGTGTTCCAAGAATGAGCACTGCTGGTGACGGAGTGATATCAAAATTGGTTCAGTCAGCAACTGAGAAAACACCAAACAAGAATGAGGCTGTATGCCTCTGATCACATCGAATAACAGTTACCCATCAAAAATAAAGGAAAAACAAAAGTGTAGTGCAAAGTCAGCCATTTGAAACACTCTGGAGTGTTCTGGACCCTGCTATAACATCAATTTTTTCTAACGGGACAACTGAAGTTAGATTCATGTTCTGATTTCCTATTCTCCATCTCCAAGTCTTAACCCTCAAACTTCCTCTTCATTCTCTTCAAATACAAAGCAGAGGGTAATTTCAAGGCTAAGATAAAACTACCAAACTGTTCCTCAGAAGACTTTATGCCAGGGTGTGGATTTTCAAGAAGCTCTTTAGTCCTGCAGAGACTTTATCTACACATCTGTGCTCTAGTTCTGCATCAGCACAATCTAAATTAAAGGATACACAGCAAGACAGGGAGCTGTCTGCACAGAGCTCTATCCAGTGTGGAGACAGTACCACCATGGCTTTCAGAAGTATCATTTTAACAATTTGAATTACAAACAACAAACATAATTTCTGGAATAGAAAAAATTCATATAATCTCTGCCAGGAGTCTGATTGATTTTACTTCAAACATCACACCTTCTACAGAGAAACCAACTCTTGAAAAGATGTTCATGCTCAATCTTCAGAATTAGGCAGAACCTTGATCTAGGGCACATACTTATGTGGGTATTTGATATCCACAATTCAGCTTTAAATATCCTCATCTGAATTCTAAAAGATGAACCACCAAGTAAAACTGGCCACTTCTGCAAATAAGCCTCATTGGGCCCATGTGGCCCGAAATTAAAAGATATGTGTCTTCCCAGACTGCTACTCCTGTAAAAGATGCTGTACAGTCTTAAGCACTCAACTTAGCCTGTCTAAGCCCCAGCTTCCATTAAGTGGAATAAAAACTTGATTTTGATCAAGTCTTTACTGTGAGGGTGGTGAGGCACTGGATCAAGTTGCCCAGAGAAGCTCTGGATGCCACATCCCTGGAAGTGTTCAAGGCCAGATTGGATGGAGCTCTGGGCCCTATTTTAGTGGAAGATGTCTATTCCCATGGAGGGGAGACTGAACTAGATGATGTTTAAGGTCCCTTCCAAGCCAAATCACTTTGAGATTCTATGATTTTCTTGGATAAACCAAATACATTATTTAGTCTCTCTGAACCAGCGCAGACAGGGATGCATAAACACTGACCTGTTTCTCTCTAAATGCATTCGGCATCCAACACATTTGAATCACCTATGTCTGTAGATCTACAGTGGATAGTCCCAGAGAGTAGTTATCAACTCTGGCTTTCTGCATAGATTAATGTGAAATGTGTATCCCTGCTAATGTGCATGCAAACTCTAAAATTAAAAGTCTGTATTTTCAGACAAACTTGCAAAGTAATCTTGCTTTTTCTTTGACCAAGCTACAGGCTATGCACATTTACTCACCTGCATGCTCGGAGTAGTGGCCCAGTTGGAGGAAAGATCTGTGCAAGGGTGGTGTAACATGGGATGGCTACAGCATTGTAGAACCCAATCTATGAAAAACAAGAATGAAAAGAAATAGTTAAATGTTGCCAAACTACAGTATTGGAAGCTAACATCCAGCTAGGCCAAAGCTCTTTACTAATTATTACTTATATTAGTTATTCACACTTCTGCATCTCCTTTTAATATCCAAATACTTTACCATAAGCAGCAACAGTGAAATCGTTGGTAATTACAAGTTGTTTACATACCTTTCTTTTATGACTGATACGGCTGTTTCAGGTAGGATTTTCTACAGAACCTTTTATTATTCAATTGATTCATTTCATTTGTTCAGGATATGTCTACCTGTTTGGTGTCAGCAGTGGCAGGAAGTAGGTGTAGATGTTAGAGACATTTCTCAAACATTACTCGTGTGATGATTTTATTTTTTAAAAAAGGAAGGTTGTGCAGCATTCACAAAATATGGTCAGATTCTGGATTGTTCTGATGTCCTCCAGGGCATGCATTGCATATCTCAATGTACTTAAAATGCTAGGGGCTTTGCACATTTGTGAATAATGTGCACTGAGATCAACAACTGGTTTGCAGTTGCTTCTCATGTATGCAGTTCAATAATATATTTTTACCATTATCATATTTAGCGAACAGCAAATGAGCACATTTTTAATGATATCTGACTCATAGAGGCTTAGGGGCCTATGATGGCTACAATGTCACAGCTGAATTGTTGTGACATGAAGAAATTTTTAGAAAATGCTACTTACATATTATCAAGGATGACAGGTTGCATTCAGATTCATTATAACATCACTCACTTATCCCAGACTCTTATAACAGTTACAACAGTGCACTATGATCCCTTCCTTTGGGCAGAATTTTTAAATGCCTTGTAGTGAAATACTATGTATTGTACCATGACGAAAGCATTTGATAGCATCTCTTTTTAATAGTCCAAACTTTGATCCTTATTCAGAAATTGAAGAGCAACTCTTGTCTTCAACACAAAGATTCCCTCCATACTGCTATGTAACCAAGTCTTCTATGTACTTTAAATAAAAATAAGATAAATTTTCTGAGCTGTGAACCTAGCACTCTGAGATGAAGCACTTACAGTGCAACCAACAGAAAGAAACTGCATCTGGTGAGAACGCAAGGCTACATATAGATGTGATGTCTGCTCATCCACACTATTTCACACACTGCATTGTTTTCTTCCTATTTGTTTTGGGTTTCTTCTTTTCTTGTTGTTTGTTTGTTTTTAAGGGGGACTATTTTATTTCAGTGGAAAAAGGAGATTACTCCGTACTTATCAAAAACTAAAATGGGACATTAGGTATGGTCACACTGTAGGCCTTCTGGCTCAATGAAAATCACAGAATCAAAGAATAAGATGAGTTGAAAGGGACCCTCAAGCACCATCCACTCCAATCCCTGGCCCTGCATAGGCCTATCCCCAAGACTCACACAACATGCCTGACAGTATTGTCCAAATGTTTCTTGAATTCTGTCAGGCCGGTGCTGTGACCACTGCCCCGGGGGGGAGCCTGTTCCAGCGCCCATCCACCCTCTGGGGGAAGAACCTTTTCCTAATATCCAACCTAAACCTACCCTGACACAAATTCAGGCCATTCCCTCAGGTGTCACTGGTCACCACAGAGAAGAGATCAGTGCCTGCCCCTCCGCTTCCCCTTCCCCTCAAAAGGGAATTGTGGACTGCAATGAGGTCTCCCCTCAGTCTCCTCTTCTTCAGGCTGAATAGATCAAGTGACTTCAGCTTCCCCTCATATGTCTTCTCCTCAAGCCCCTTCACCATCTTTCTTACCCTCCTTTGGACACTAGCTAAGGGCTGAAACAACCAGTTACTAAGATAAAAAGTGTTATTGACACTTGCAAAAACTGTAGGTTATTGTGGTCTTTGCTGTCATCACTTGTTCCCTTCTTTGTACTTGTAGTTCTAGCTAAGAACCCATTGTCATTTAAGCAAAAATTTGAAAACAAGTTTCCACTGCTACTTTAAAAAATAACATCGTTGCATGCAGAACATAGAATTCATCAGTTTGGATGCAATGATTTCACTAATGCAATATTCACTAATATATGAAATTTTTTCCATACATGTTTTATGTATAAACACGTACTATTTTACTGAGAGAGTTCATACCTGACCCTGAGGGACTTCATCTTTCTTATCTCTGTCCATCATAGGAATAGGTTGAATACCTGTTTTCTTCATTTCATCGCCCTGGAGAAAAGTACAGAGAGAGAGAGAGAGAGATTCAGAAAACCAAAACAAGACTTTTCAGATCTGTATTTATTTCCATCTTCTATTCTATGTCAATCTCAAAATCCAGAACATAAAATAATGTGTGGTATCACTCTGAGGCCATCTCAGAAAACACCCAAGGAGAGGTTCATCTTGTACATTCACCTAAGTGATAATGTAAACAGCAAATGCTGTAAGTCAATGTACACACATTGTCCTTGTTTCCAAATATGTCTCCATAATAAAAAGCATCTGGAAGACTAAACCCAAAAAAATCATTCTATTCTGTTCTATTCAGTTAGTCTCATCTTTCAAAACATCTGTTTAAAGCACCATTATACAATGAACAGTAGAACACCACTCACCCATCCAAGGAAAGGCTGAGTAAGGCAGATGAATTTACAGTATTCCCTATTTGTCAAAAATTTTGTCTTTTTCACCTTGCTGCTTTGAAGAAGCTGCCTGTAAAACAGCCTTCTTTTCTTTAAGTATGTTATCCCTCTAGATTCATGAGAGGATTACTGGGAAAAATTAAGTGTATCCAAAGACCAGATCTATGTAAGGTACAAGAGAAAACACTCTCCTTACATTTCAGCAAAGCAGCTAAAACACATTTTGGAGCACAACATTGGACCTTGAAAAAATTACTTCTTAAAAATATGGAAGTAGCAGGCTACTTTCTATAACAAATTGAAGTTTTCCAAGTCTTATGCCTCAACTGCATTGTCAAAACACCACAGGCAACTACAGCAAATACAGCAATGACTGCTTTTGGCTATTTCCTGTGACTGAGATTCCAAAGTGATCTTCAATTGACTAACCTTATGCATTGGGTTTGCATGGCAAGGTTTTGGTAGTGGGGTGTGAGAAAATGCCAGAAGCTTCTGTGAGAAGACACCAGAAGCTTCCACCCATGTCCAACAGAGCAAATGTCAATGAATCAGGGCTGCTATGGGGAAAGTTAATTCCATCCCAGCCAGACCCAATACACTTCACCTAGGGAGAAGGTTTATGCAGAATAACTACTCATACAATATTTGCTTCTCTGTGCCCTCTAATGTGACATTCAGCTTGCAGAGGTTTAGTTACCTGAAAGCTTAGGACGTTCCCTAAATCTGTGTTCTATGTTTCCGCTACAATTAGGGAAACTATTCCCAGAAGACAATTTATTACATCTTTCTTATAAGATTTTTATCAAGCCACATTTCAAGTGCCCACCAGTATTTCCAAGGGAAGATTTTGCCAACTTTACTCAAAGAGAAATTTGCATTATAATAAATTGATTCTGGTCTGAGCAGAGCACCTCTCTGTTTGACTGCCTTGAAAGCACCTTGAGTCTAGAAAAAATGGGAGCTTCTGGAAGTCAATTCCCTCTTGCATATTTGGCCTCAATATCACCTATTAACTATGATCCTGTTCAATTAACCAACAAGAGTTGTAACCAGGAAGTTATTTTTAATTGATGTCTGTATTATTCTCTTATATCGCACATATCTCTTTTGCTAAGTAGTTAAGAAAATCTCAAATAATGGAATCCAGTATCTGCTATACATTTTAATGTTGTAGAAAAGAAAAAGAAAGGCCTTCTTAGTCAGCTGAGGGCAAACAAAAAAAAACCTGTACCAATTCCAAGCACAGAAAAAGAGTGGACTGTTATTTAGGAACTGTAATAAAATATTGCTTTCATATGCTCCCAGTAAATAATTTTTATTTTTTTTTTCTATTTGGTAGGAGTTCTGCAATTGAATGATCCAAGACTGTCTGCAGCTACCATAGTCTCAATGATTAGAACCTTAACACGAAACCATGTAGCATCATATAATTTTAAGCATTTTGATTAACATAATATTAAGTGCCTAGGAAATACTTGAATTCAGAGCTTTGAGGAAGCTGTCCAGTCTCTGACTGATTATTCCAAAACTGAACAAATTTCAGGTTTATGTTCACCATTTCATTTTGACAGAAAAACGAATCACAGAATGGTTTGATTTGGGATAACCCAATCCATCCCACAGGATCAGCTAGAGCAGGTGATCCAGAGCTGCGTTCAGTCAGGTTTTGAATATCTCCAAAGATGGAGACTCCACAATCTCTCTGGGAAGCCTGTGCCACTGGTCAACCACTGTCACAGTAAAAAAGTATTATGTTTAGATGAAATATATGCACTAGAAACAAAGTTTTTTCTTGTATTCAGTATGCAAACATATATATTATACACTTATAAAATATACTGCTTCTATTCTTATAGTTACAGTCATGATCAGAAAATTAAAGTTGAAATTTTAACCCAAGAAGTTTGTGTCATCCTTGCAGTACAGCTATAACTGATTTATGAGTCTCTTTAAAAAAAAGTGCAGACAAGTTTAAGAATTACCTCGTATCTCACCAAAAAAAAAATCACAACAGACATATTTATACATGCTTGTAATTCTATATAATTGATGAGCAACATATTATTTTGCTTGAATTGTAGGAGTCTGGGAAAGCTTCATGCTGAGTGATATGAAGGCACAACTTAGCTGAAGACACTAGCTATACTGGGCTTTGTTCAATGAAAAAAGATCATTGTGACATACCACAAAATTGCTGCAACGTCTGCTAGAGCTACTGTCTTAGTTAATGATGACACAAAGAAGAAATATTATAAAACACCCTGATTACATCATTCCATGTATTAAGATTATGAACTCGAGTAGATATTAGAAGCAGTAGTCTATTCTACTTTTACAACTGTAATATTTTATCCTACTTGGAACTTATCATGCTGGTTTTGTCTGGGGTAGAGTTAACTTTCTTCACAGTGGCTGGTATGGGGCTGTGTTTCAAATTTGTGCTGAACATAGGGTTGACAATATCAAGATGTTTTTGTTGTTGCTGAGCAGGGCTTACACAGAGCCAAGGCCTTTTCTGCTGTTCCTACAGCCATGCTGGTGAGAGAGCTGGGTGTGAATGGGAGGTTGGGAGGAGACATAGCCAGGACAGGTGACCCCAACTGACCAAATGGATGTTCCAGAGCATATGACATCATGCTCAGTATATAAAGTGGGGGGAATAAGGACATAAGGGGGTACATATGGAGTGATGGCGTTTGTCTTCCCAAGTAAGCAGTACATGTGATGGGGTCCTGCTCTCCTGGGGATGGCTGAAGAACTGCTTGCCCACAGGAAGCAGTGAATTAATTCCTTGTTTTGTTTTGCCTGTGTGTGTAGCTTCTGCTTTCTCTATTAAACTGTCTTTATCTCAACCCGTGAGTTTTCCAGCTTTTAACCTTCTGATTCTCTCCCCAATCCTGGTGGTAGGGGAGTGAGTGATCAGCTATGTGGGGCCTGCCTGCTGGCCGGGGTTAAACCACAACACTTATGTAACATTACCATTCAATCTAGTTAAATATACTTTTCTAGAGGTCACTTTTTTCCCAACTAAGTAACAATTTCTGCAGTGAAATACAATGTAATCTTTCTACACCTGTAGCTCTATCTCTCAGCCATCCTGACTGGACAATATATTCAACTTCTACTATGCCTCAATTAATCTCCTCTTAGAAGAGGATTCAATAAAACACCTATTACAGAATTCAGTTGCTGTCAATAAATTCTAATTTACATTTGCTCCATGAAAAAGCAATATATCAACATCTACCTTAACCTTAGATTACAAAAAATTAACATCTGGACAGGTGCAATTATGTCCATAATTCCATCTTTACTATTTTTGAGTATGGAAAATCAGTTTTATCCTTCCTTCTCCACTGAGTTCACAAGATCTGCATTGAAAAGTCTTATTTATACGAAAAAAAGTTGAAGATGTAATCAGTAAGGCATGTCAACATTATACCTCCATTATATCACTCATAAGAACACTCACTTTCCAGTGCAAGCATTTCAGAAAGTGAGTACTGAACTAGATCTTTGAGTGATCTTATACAGTCAGCATTTTTCAAACATTTTGTTGCAGTCTGAGTTGTTTATAATTAAGAGAACAAGAACATGTGAATATAAAATACACCCACAAGAAGCATGCATCTGGAATTTCATAATGAACATGCAACAGGTAGGATAACAATCTCCACACTATATGCATGCTACATCAACTCCATGGGCCTGATTTCTATTTTATACCTGTGTAAAACAGAAATAAGCCCATTGAATATTGCAAGATTTCACAGGGCACATAACAGAAAAGAAAAACACTTTATCATACACACGTGCAATAGTAGTTCTGAAAATACAACATATCTCCTAAAGTTGCATAGCTCCACTCCATGCAACAACCTCAGAATTTATTCCTTATCTCCAGAGCAGTCACTTCCACTTTAAAAATTAAACAATTAGGATATTTACTCCTCAACATAAGATGTGAGAGACTGCATCTTTATTTATGAACATGATTACCTTATTACAGCTCAATGCCTTGTTTTAATTCTCAGTACACCTTAACTGTTGAGTAACTTTCAACACATTGAAGACCCAGCTCTCTCTGAGACACTGTTCTTTTGCTGGCTCACAGAGAAGACTCAGAAAAATTTTAATGTTTGTCATATGTGCTTTAGCATTTTCTGTACTCACACTATAGCTTTATAAGTATGTTTCAAGGCAGCTGATCTGGAAGCTGGTTTCATATTTTGTATTTCTTAAAAAAAATACAGTTAATGACTACAGTTAGTGACTTCTATGTTTTGTTGCTTGGTCACTTTTTGTTAGAACACACTTTCTACAGTATCTTGAACAGAGATAAAAAAACACTGCCTGAAAATAAGATAGCTAACTCTGCTCTTTAAATAGCTTCAGAGTAAGCAACGAACAGACGCATGCACCAACGAACTCTCTTTAAAACAAGCACACCAAGATATTGATTGAAAAATACTTATAGTTGGGTTTTTCCTTCCTGGATGCTTCCGTTTATAAGGAAAGTAAACAAAAGAATCACACATACCTCAGCCCAGAACTCCGCATATATATCGTTGGCCGTCAGTCTGGTAACTGGCCACAACTTCGTTACAGAACACAGATCACAAGCTGTCATCATCAGGCCAATCACTCTATCTCTAAAATAAAATAAAATAACAGTAAATTGTAAGTTTGGTAAAGAATTAATGATCACTCTGCAAAGTTTTCATTTGCCCTTCCTCAGTTCAATTAGCAGCAATGTTTATACCCTACAAATTTTCTCCCACCTAGCTTGTTTCTTCCTCATTTGTTTATGATTCATTGGTAGGGCATGGCACAGACTGCATACTGTATTCCTTGTTGTATTCGCCACATTGTTTGCAAGCAGAGTTCATTGACCATCCTCTACACAATCACGTACATAGACAAGAGTACAGAATGCCTGCTTGTTAAAACACTCACATGCCCCTCCATAATTTTGTGAAAATACAGTACAAGTCTATAAAAAGAAAGATGGCATATCTTATTGCTGTAATTCTTTCTGTTCTGTAAAGAGAGAGGAAAACACTCCAAAAAAGAGGAAAGACTGCTTCTGAGTCTGTCTCAAGATACTGTCATTGCTTTGTTGGAATGAATTTGAATCTGACAGAACGAGAATCCAATGCGTAACTCTGTCCTATACACTGACAAACCTGTTCACAGAGCAACTGAACATCACTAGTATTATAATCATTATTAGAATAAGTCACACACATACACACACAAAAAAATCTTATTTAATCAATTTCGTAGCACAAATCTGTGGTTTGCACATCTAAGTTTTATAAAGAAAATTGCCAATTTAATTTAAATTCACGTGTTTTCACCCAATGGAGAAATTAAGATGGCACTTAAGGACACCTGCAGCTTTGTTAATAATGCCTATTCCATAGAGCATTATTAAAAGAAAAAGCATAGAGCTCGCTAACCTACATGCCAGTATGACAGCAGTCATTAAAACTCTTCCAAGAGACAAATATACCAGATGAAATACACAAATACACAGTATAATCAATAGATAAATCGCAAAGTGCACTTCCCCTAAGTTAAGACAGAGAAGTCATTGGCCGTGTAAGGATCAATGCAAATATAAAGCAATGGAAATTACTGGTACATATGTGGAATTTTACACACCGCTGGTCTTAGAAATCACATATGTAAGAAAATTACCGTTCAGAGGCAATTTTTTTTTAAAATAAAGCTTCTCTTTCTAGACTAATGCCAGAGGGATCTACTACTGGTTTGCTGCTTTACCTGTGTGTTTGGTTCTTAAGGTTTAATGCTCCCATCTGATGCAGCTCTTCCAGCTGTTTTCTGTTTCCAAAATACAGGGCAAGGTCTGTGGCGATGATGGCTTTCCGGATGATCTCAAGTACTTGCTCATATTCACTGGAGCTCAGATTGGAGAAGACATTGTGCCCTTCCAGCTATGAAAAAGTAAAAAACCAATAAAAAGCACAAGCTCTAATTCTGAGATGATTTCAGTTTTTACTTCACCAGACAGGTTACAACAATTGTACAGCCCAATGACAAGTTTGTTGCAAATTCAAATGTTAATAGCCTGAAATTCCCATTTTTATTTTTCATTTTTAATCATTGTAATGAAAAAAAACTATGACTAAGCCACCAATTTGTTTTTGGGACTGCTTCTTCTGAAGCCTAAAGATATTACTAGAGAAAAATGCTAGCTTTTTCTTTGATATAAAAGCACTACAGACACAGCACTTCCAGACAGTGTTAACTTGGAAACTTGTGATTCAATTCTAGTCCGAAGTCTGCACAGCCAAGTTGGTAAACTGAGTACCTGATTCACTTAAGCACAGTTTTGATACTGCATAATATATAGTATGGATAAAGAAACACTGAAGGTAAAAATACAAAATAATTTTGTTTTCCTAGTGTTCCAAATAAAATGTGCCTGAAATTGCTGCATTTACTGGCACAATTTTCTATACAGAAATAAAGTTAATTATTTTAATATATATGAACATTTAGGGGGAAAAGCTGCTTTGTTCAGCCTTGAGTTTACTGACTCATAAACTGAAGACAATGGTTTCCACTATGGAGGCTCTGGTAACATACCACTGCCATCACTTTTCAATTTCCACTAGGTATTATTAATCTTGCAGTATCCATGCACTGTAATCACTCATGAAGCTGTATCACATTTTGAAAAGTGAAGACTATCTGCTGTCTCTAAGATTTGGAAAACAACGTGTCAGAAGTCTTCCTACTGTTGAGAGGAAGCAGACAAAAAAAGAAAGAATGAGCTCTAGCCATGTCAAGGTGTGCATATTCAGAAACAGAAAATATTATTAAAATATATCAAATGCAGATGTGTTTTGACATTTAATTGGCATTTGGGCTGAAGCTCAAAAAGTTTCCCTTACTTTCGTCAAACATTTACATAATTTGCTCAAAATAAATCCTCTGCAGTACAAATAGGCTTAGTTTCTCTCATCGTCCGGAACGTAAACATCCTTTTCCAGTACTTTTACTTAGACAAGTAGATCTATTGTGAAAAATGAATAGAAAATACAATCCATCTATGTCTCAATGCTCCTTTGACAGATTTCTAAGTCATAGAACATGATGTTTAAAAAAAAAAACTTCAGAGCATTTTAACCCATCATCAACATTTTGGGAGCAAAAAATTACTACTATGTAGTTCTCACGATTTAGGGTTTTGGGGACCCTTTACTCCCCAACCTTTCTGTCTAATTCATGGGAACAGGCTATTTGTCCTAATATTTAAATTATTCTGAATTCAACTCTTGGGCTTTAGAAGCTGCACTCTCAGAAAGACCACTGTGGCAGCTTCTGCTCAGACTACTCGAAAAGAAGTGATTCTGTAAAGTGCTGACAGAAGCTGCCAGTTATGAGTGTGTCACTTAGGCTTTTGAGTAGTACATATGAAGTACAACTCCTAAGATTTTGTTCTTTCCCTGCAGAGCTAAAGCTATTGAATAGAATCCTCTGTGTTCCTAAGTATGGTCTACACTAGAACTGCAGGTGGATGAGCTAAAGTTTCAAGCAGTTACAAGTACTGTAGGTTACTAACGTAAAACTAAAACTCACTCAGATAAAACCTAAAGAAGCTTAGTAGGTTTGTCTGGCTTTTTTTCTATCAGTCCAGGAATTCACTAAGACTTTTTGATTCAAAAATAAAGCAGCAAGCCAAAAGGCTGCTCTAGTCTGCCTTTGCTGACTACTAATTATCACCCATGGGTGCTTCAGGAGCTGCTGTCTTAAATCCACTCTACAGCCCTGGCCACTTATCCCCCTTTCCTCCTTCATACTGACAGCAAATCTAGGAGGTATCAGGGAAGCAAAAGGGTTCCCTGCCTTCTTGGCAAATGGGATTTTCATCGATTACAACATTTCTGCCAGAAAAAATGCAAAATGGTTTGGGCAGTGAAGTGTTAATGACTGAGGAACATGCTCACTGTGCACAAATTCACACGAAGAATGAACACTAAACATCTAATGCCATACCACCACTGAAGGAATCAATTACACCCTTCTACATGAAGGAGCATTCAGAGATAAAGCTTCCATTCTGTGATTAAATGTATATGATACCTAAAACCATAGTCACAAGATGTGCTTCTGAATACAAGACAGAATATGTATTTTTCCTAAAAGGTGATTATGTATTTAAGAAAACAAATTTCTTCCCCTGAAAAACCAGAAAGAAAGAAAGGTTAACAATGAATTAGTGGCAGAGTAGCAAGGTAAGGCTGTAACTCGAGTGTGCACAGAAAACTAAAACTAGTGAGCACAACTATTTTATGGACTGGCAGTGGTTTCACAGGTAAGAGTTTTCACTCTTCTAATTGAGAATTATAAAAAATTTCACTCATGAGAAAATACGTGTATCAGTAGCACACCTGTATTTTCCCAAAAAGGTCTACATGTTTTCTTGCAGTTTTTCTTCATTAAACATAAAGACACATGACCTCATACTAGGAATTCTCTTTCACAGAATATTACCTTACTCAGTTTTTTTTATTTCAAATTGCTGAGTAACAAAAAAGCACAGTTTACAATTCTCATGCATGAAAAATTAACATTTCCTCTTTCATGCCACACATTCAATGTTTACAAATTTATTACAGCAGGTTTTCAAGTTTCTCATACAAAGTTTTGCCAGTACTTGAGTTTTTATTCAAAATTTCAGGATGGTTGAAGACTTTGTTGAAATATATTATGACAAAAAAATATACACGTAACTGAGAAAATGATCTTTCATTTTCAAAGTTCCTATTCCACATGGTCATGGAAAAAACCTCCAGAGAACCCGAAGCTAAAAGCTTCAAAGGCGGGTCATAAGTAAAGACCTTCAAATACACAATATTTTCTGGAACTACAAGGTTTTGAGAAAGCTGTGTTTTGCACTATTGTTGAATCCTTGGGCTGCTAATTGTGAAACCCAGCTTGCTGTAATAAATCTTCCACTCTTCTAAATGAGTACTATAATAGAGAAATTAAACTAAGCATGCTTCAGAAAATCTACTGGGTAATGATGTGACTCCTATTTCCACCACTGGACAGGACACTAAGGCACAAAACACACAATTTCAATAATCCTACCTGCAGGATGGACACAGTCTGCGAGAAGTGGTGCTGTTCCATTGTTGATGTGGAATAGAGAGCAGCTAAGGGGTGATCAAATTTCTGAAGATAACTGTTGCTGTAACCTCTGTGATCCAGGTCATGACACAGGCATGCAACTAAAAGACCTTTTCGCTACAAAAAAATTGACACAAGCATGAAAAGCACGATGTATTTCCTGCCCCTAGATGTCACTCTCTATCCAAAATAATGTAGAAGTTGCACTATGCTAACACTACCTTCAAACAGCACATGTAGAAATATCCTTAAAAATCAGAGAAACACGACAGTAAGGACATGCTGAATTAAAATTCTTAGTCCAATTGTAATTATATTATGCATTTAAAAAATATTGTTGGACAATAACATACTATTGGATAGACTCTGCCTCAGAAGAAATCTGTATTTTAAACAGTCTGGTTATCCACTGAATCCTTACTATGTTTATTAAAACAATAAAAAGCACAGTTAATGAGGGAGAAGAAACATACAAGATGTATGCTCTTCTGGTCAAGACAGGTGCACTGAAGTTCAATGCTAGACCTGACTCTGCAACACTCCTAGAGACGTTAACCAAATCTCCTAGTTGAGTTTTTTCCTAGGAAGTCACTAACGTGAGCCACAAATGCTGGACAATGGCAATTGCAAACAAATAAATACAGTAACGGGGGTTTTTATATAATTAATCCTTATTATCCTGAAGAAATGGAGCCCCTGAATCTCTTTTTCAAAAGGTTTTCACACAGCTGATGTGTTTGGAAAACAAATTCATTAATGTGTATGACTGTCACTGTTAGCATGAAGTATCGTGAAAATGTCTTCAGAGACCTAATAGCTTTGTCTTATAATTGGTTCTGATGAGTGTTCAGTAAACAAGGATAAGGTTAGAAAATGAAGCAGAAAAAGAATATTGATTAACCATCTAATAAATGCGCAACCTCCAACCTGGATACTATACTTAGAGACCCATGATTCAGTCGAAAAATAGCAAGCAATGATGCAATTAAAAATATTATCACAAATACACCATGTGCAGAAATAAGGCTGCAGCAACACTAACTGTATTTCTGATTTTGAGATATTCACTTCTATTTTGAATGATGTCTTTTCAATGTTGCATCTTGTGAAGTGTATTTTTAAAAAGTATACAGAAAACTCCAGGTGATGCAGCAGCATGTGTCCACACAGATCCTCAGCAGAAGTGGAGCCCTTAGGAATGTAACATACACCTCTATCACTTGAAGTCGTGCAGTAACAGCTTGTCCCAGTCTCCATGTCTCAGGAAGTCATTCTCGTCTCAGTCCTTCAGCATTATACAATGCCTTACAACAGTGTTCTTGACCTTGTACCTATTGTCTCTGCTTGGATTCCAATTTTTTAACCACTGCAAACTGCTGGATCTATTTGTCTCCAGATCAGTGTCCCATTCACAGTGTTTTATACTTCTCTTCCCATCTCTAAATCTATTGAGGTTTATGTCAGAATCCCTCACCTCAGCCCATCCCTAGATCCCCAAATTTTCTTTCAGCAGTTTCCTGTATTCTTGTTGGATTCATCTCCAGTATCAAGAAAGGAGACTGCTGAAAAGAGCTGGAACATAGACTGAGATAAGACACTCAAACAGATGAAGGCTGGCTGGAGTTTGCAGGGAAAAAAGACTGTTTCCACCTCTCATAACAGTTGTCTCTTTTGCTCTCTCTTTCTGACTCTGCATCTCCAAAGAGATGGGGCTTACTGCTTGGTTAGCACTCGATGTTATCAGAGCTTTAAAAATCCTCTAAGACTGCACTCCACAGACTTTTGTTGTTAAAGGAATACTGAATTTTTTTTTCCAAACTGGTATAGTTTGGGCAAATTTCAGCATATGCCTGGCATATGGCCACTTTCACATTTCAGTGTCAATTTTCAAGTCTCTGCTTTACAGCAGGATAAACTAGACATTTTCAACTGAAAGATCACCAAATTTCATTTTACTCTTATACACTGAACAAAACTTTGATTTCTACTAGCATATCTCTTTAAAAGAGTCAAACAATTGTGCCTGAAATTTTCCCAAATGAATCACCTCGAGGAAGTTAACAGAGCCTGGAAAATCACAGCACAAATGGATAATATTTGGCAGAGTTATACACAACTGAAAACAGGTTCTCCAAGTCAGAAGTTTCATGTAACATTAAAAAGAGACAGCACTCCCAGTTGTACCTACCATAATTCCGAAGAAAAACAAGTGACAGTTCTTCATACTGTGTATTAATATTCTAAGCCTTCCATTTTACTATTTATCCACTTAGTGATCAATTTAAAGTTTGGCTCTTCTCCTTTACTCACATATGTGACATATGTCAGCCACCTCTGCAACCCTTGTCCTCCTATTCAGGATCTCCCAGACCTCACAGGATTCAAGATCCAGGGTGTTTTCCTCCCACTTCACAGATCTGACAGATAGTTAATTAAAGGCTGTGGTTGTAAGTGAGAAGGGAGAACCCCAAAATTTAGACATGGATTTATAGCAATCTACCACTTCTTTTTAAGGGGCAGTCCTGAAAAACATGACTAGGATTAGAAACCTGAGTCATCCTCCTCCCTCAAACTCTTTACCACATCCATTCCTCTAGGAAGACCTTTATGTACACTCTGCCTGACCTGACAAAAAAACTCAGCACAAAAAAAGCACTTGTACAACAGCTGTTAGCTCTGATGAGGTGTGGTAACTAACACCATCATGTCACCTACCTCTAGATCAGTGAAAAGCCCCTGGTTGTTCTGCAGTATGGCATACATGCAATGTGCGACGGTAACTGCATGCTTCCAGTTGTGGTAGGGCACGCGGCGATAATTCTTCTTTACAGACATAGTAAATCGGCACAGCTTTTCAAGTTCAAAGCTAGGAAGAAATTAATTTGGTCAGAGACAAGAAATAAGAACAGGAAAAACAACCAGCAGAGGAGAAGAGATGGTCTTTGATTTACTCTTCTTGCTAGGATTGACTCTCACTGGGGATGACTCATTGAATGACATGCCAAGTCACTCAAGTTTGGCAAGGACAGAGGAGCGTGGATACCTGACAATGCTCTTAGTTTAATCTGTTAAATTCAGGAACATAAGTCATGCTACCCAGTTCAGTCAACACAATTGCATGACCTTTCCTGCTCCCAGAAACTTGAAGGGACTTCTTTCAATTGTTTATTCAACTTGAAATATAGTGCAACTCTGCATCTGATGGACAATTTGAAAATATGATTTGTGACCAAACCTGAAAATTCAGGGCTTTTTAAGCAAAGGACACAGAAGAAAGAAACCTGTTTAAATAGAGATGCTCCATATTGACATTGTGGAAAGTGGAAGATTTTATTTTTCCAATATTTTTAGATTTTTATTTTCAGTTTAGCCTAACAAAATAGAAATTCACATCTCACGGTTTCTTCACTTCTCACCAAACAATATTTGTTAAGTCCTAAACCAATTACTTTTTCCCTCATAAAAAGACCATTTTCCTTTATTCTCATTTTTTCCCCTTTTGCCTGTTGCTGCGATTTGACTTTCTTTTCAAGTTCCTTGTTTTAATAATTTCCTGAGTATATCAGGAAAGTGGTACTAATGTTCTAGCTTTGCAGTACTTGTGGGGTGAGAAAAAAAGCTAAACGTCTCTGAGCTGTATGTAAAAATATAGACAAATCTATTACATGGAGACAGGTAGGCAGAAATGCGCATTTCTACAGTTGTGTGCTGAGCAACGTAATTATTATTTTTGGCCTTAATCTGACATTAGCAAAACTAGAGGCATATTGTCTTTCAAAAAACTAAGTTTTCCTTTTTAATTCTAGAAAGTCAGCGATAGATCTATTGTTTAAAGTAGTACGTCATAATTTGGAATATCAAAATAGTCACTTCCATCTACACCCAATCTCAACTCAACAGTTATTACACGATAGTACAGTTATAGCCAAAGGGAAAATCATTATCTGTGACACCTCAACATAGAATACTATTACTTTGTCCACTGCTGTATTTAGTATACTTGATTAAAGAAGTAAAATATTATTTCTTTAGAAGAGCGAAGAAATTGTAGTGAGTATGATAGATTTTTCTGTGAAATACTCCCTGGACAGGACAATTATACATTACATAGGTAAATACTTTAACACAACCTTACTCCTCAATATATTAAAATCAAATTTTAGTCTTAAAATTCTTGGGTTAGTTTCAAAGGTTTGAGAAGTTTGTTCTTTCAGAAATTACATACAAGTCCTGCTCGAACAGTCTCCTTTTCAAATATTTTCCTCATTTTTATTTCTTTAATTTTATATGTGAAAGCTGAGAGTCATTTGAAAAACATCAAGCAGGTATCATCAAAGCTACACCTTGAAAGAAAGAGACTGGGAGTCAGAGACAGAAGAGAACAGAACCTGACTGAAACCCCCAATCCTGCATCCACAGCCATTCACTCTGCAATGGAAACAAGCTTACTACACTGAGCAGTAGAGAACTGTCTTTACATGTGTCACCCACTCTGCAGCATTGAGGAAGACTGAGAAAGACCCTCCTGTACACTTTGAGGGCATGGAGTTAGCAAGATAAAATGAAACACCAGCAAATGTTTCCCAAATGTTGCTCCATTTTGTAGGGACATACTTTCCCTTCCAATTGATCATCTGTAGATTTTTTTCCATAAGTCGCAGCAGCTCCTTTCTTTCAGCAATGGGCCATACTTAGCCAGGAGACTACTGATCTTAGAAATTAAAATGAACACAGAGAAAGGACAGCAAATGAAGCATTTAATTTGAAAATAATTCACTTCCATAATTAAGGCACAACAATGCAAATAACTGATTCATTTAGCAACTTAAGATCTGATTTTGGTTTACTTTTACCATATGAATTATAAATTTCAGCAACTACATATTTGAAAAATCAGTTTTCATGCACCTTCTCTCCTTTTTGGGGAGTGCTTTTCATGTCTTTACCATCTTCTGTCTGAAAAGCAACCTCATCTCAGAACCAAACAATTGTTATGTATATGGGAAGGACAACTGTTTGGATGATATCATTAGTTCTTTGACCTGACTGTTCCCAGATTTCATTAACTAAGGACCAAGATGGTGGTACAGGAAACCCAGCCTGTTTATTACTGCCCTGTACGACCAAACATAGTAAATAAAGATCAAAGAAAATAGACCTGGAATTAGAAAGTAATTGTCTCAAAAATTATTAATAAACACAGAATTAGCAATTAAAGAAAAAAATCATATACTTCATACCAGGCAGTCCCACAGGACTGGTGAACCATGTAGACAAAAATGGCAGGCCAGACATCCTCATACGGACTGATATCAAAATGGTACCTAAGAAGAAAGTTTCAGCTTAGTAAAGACAAACACCTTTTCATTGTTACTAAAAGCAAGAGAAAGTGATTCAGAAATGTATATCCAGCAAGATTCGCAGCTTTCTGAATACACACAGAAAACTGAATTTACAGGCTGTATTTTTCAGTAATGTTAAGTTACATATTTCTGCTAAGGCCAATGGGACTATGTTCATAGTTTCATACAATTGTTTAGTAATTTATGTTGGAAAAGACCCTTATGATCGAGCCCAACAGTTAGCCTTTGGCTTTGTTCACTTAACAGAAACATATATCTTTGTCTAAGGATCCACAGATTAAGTAATAGACAAAGGAAAAATCTCAAGCATTCCAAAAATATTCCAGACTTTCTTCCCAGGAATTATAAAGATGGTGTCTCTAATAATATATTTACTGGGGCTTTGTTCCAATAATTTCTGTTATAAATTACATGAGGCTCACTCTGATTATGATAGCGGAAAAAATCAGTTTTTATTGGCTAATAGAAACCAAGATGAAATTTCAAAAATTCAACATTTAATTCCATATTTTTTTATGTTTCATCACACCTTAAGACTTCTTCCCTCTCCTGATATCAATATTTAGGCCTAATTTCAGGGACCCAGGACAGTAGAACTGTCTGTCCTTCCATTATTAATTAACCCTTTCCCTGCAGTTTCTGTGCTGCAAATCCTCTATTTCTCTATAAAAGCCAACTGCTTAAAACAACTGCTTGGCGTACTAAATAGCATAGCAGCTGTGAGAGGACCGAAGGTAGCTGAATTGCTTGGAAAATGGTTAAATGTATTCTGACTGCTTGAACTAAAGGATGCTAATATAATTTAGAATGAAACCTGTCATCTTTGAAAGTGAAATTCATTTTTGCTGAGGAGGTGGGTTATATAATATCACCCAACAAAGCACAAGAAATTGTATTGCAAAGAATAAGCTTCTATTCGGGTGTAATCCTGCAAGCTGTTAATGCTCTGGCATTCAAGAAAATCACTTCAGCATGTAATGAACTTTAACTATAAGGAGTCCCTGTTAAACACAGGCTTTCACATCGCTCACAGCTACAATGCTCAGTGCCGAACAGAAGTGAGTGAGCTCTGGAGATGAGGTTTAAAAAGACAACTTAGATTTTGTGACTCAATAGCTGATTTTAGCCACCTGGTTACTGGAGTAGAATTTATTGTCCTGGATCAAAAAGAGTGACTTAAAAATGTGATGACTCCTGTTGTTAGTGTTGAGTGGGGACTGGACAATAAAATACAGATAGAGGTACATCTTCAGCATATAGCAGCTCAAAATAACTAAATTATGCCAGAGAAAACCTAAAAGGCTGGATGG
Organism: Orthonyx spaldingii; assembly: GCA_013397795.1. Classification (NCBI taxonomy): domain Eukaryota; kingdom Metazoa; phylum Chordata; class Aves; order Passeriformes; family Orthonychidae; genus Orthonyx; species Orthonyx spaldingii. Next base: position 136,163 of record VZTJ01001769.1, on the reverse strand, counting down.
GAAGTTCTCCTCCAAATTTAGGCTGCAACACTATGCTCTAGCACCTGGGATTTGTAACCCTGGATTATCATTTTCCCCTCCTTCAATAAGCACAAGCAGATGCACAATACACACACACATACTCAAAACCCACAAAAAAACCAAACAACCCCTACACATACACCCCAAAACCAAACCTAAAAAACACACACAATCCAGAACATCCCAGGAACAAGCTGGGATGTACATGTTTAATTCTAAAACATATCCAAGGGGATGAGATAATGCTTTTGGTTTTAAGTACTGATATTCCAAGATCGGTTTCCTCTCTGGCTCTGAGCTGACGGTGACTTGGGACTATGAGAATGAAAGCTCATCTCTGCAAATCCTAGGTAAACACTAATGTTTAAAGCAACTACTGTAGCTATCCATGCCTGTGGAAAAATTCAGAGTCTGTGTAACTTTATATCTTTCCTAGACAAATTTTGTTCATGCGTCATTAAGTATAACTAAGTATAAGAAAGCCAGAGATAAAATTCCCATGATATTACAGTAGTTCCATAATAAAAGTGCTTCCTACAAAAAACTCCACGACAAATAAGAAAAAAAAAATTAACAGGCTATATACAACAGTTGCTACATTATAAAAATACTTACAGCTCAATTTCTTTATAAATATGTGGAGGCAGTGTACAGTGCATGAGGTTTTGCCACTCTTCTGCTGTACAAACACTATGGTAGGATAGCTTCTCCATCGTTACACGGTAAATACACTCTGAATGACGAATTCTGTGGTACATCTGAGAAAGAAAAGTCATGCATGAATGTGAAATTTTAATACAGAAAAAATTATTTCCTGTATTCAAGCACTGATTATTAAAATACACATCTGCAAAAATGATAGTGCTTTTGGCTGCACAATTTCACACATTGGAAAAGCAACAGATTGCATTGAATTCGGTACTTCTACCACATCATTCTGCATCTACTCACTCAGGTAAATATCTACGGCTCAGCTGACTTTTCACTGCATGTGAGTTCTCCCAAGAAAGAGAATTCAGGAGTGAGAAACAGAGCTAAGTCCCTTGCAAAATTCTAACAGACAGAAAACCTATAACAGGGCACAATTCATATTTTCTGTCACTGTATGAATTCTATTAATTGGTACAAATTACTGCTATCTATGCACAGTAAAAAGTATGTGAGATGTTTATCCTACCTCTATTACTATTCAGTATGAAAAATAAGTACTGTTAATTACTGAGAGGTTCAGACAGTTATTGCAGACATGGCATGGTTTGCAAACAAGTCAAGACATAACAATGTACTAGTAAAACAATCCTCTGGGAGCAGTACGCCCTGAATGGGGTAACATTCACCATCTAAAATAGTGAACTCACACACAACTGAGTGTGCACAGTCACAAGTCTAATTTATATGCAGGCCATTTTACCTGCCTTGACCCAAGTGAAACAACTTGAGGTAACTGGTAACAAAATCTGTTGCCCCTGTGTACCAATAGGACAATATTGGTAAAATTACTTAATGTAAATCACCAGGCTTAACTGCCATTGCATTGTATCTTACATCCAATGAATACAACACAGTTCTTCTGCATTGTATTTTTATTGAATTTATTGCATTTGCATACTTATATAGTAATGATCATTACATTGCTCATGTTTCCTAGAGGACTAGTAAATTTTGAGATGACAAAGGTCTTGAGGACAAAAATAGGTTTCCACTCTTATCTAGAAGCATGGATAATTACAAGTATATACCACAGCATATAAGTGTAAAAACTGATCTTTGAGCACTAAGCATATGGAATTGAGAGAACATATAGAATCTCCATTCCCAGTTAAATTTATAACATGTAAACTCAATTTATAAGAGTAAATAAAAATCGTACTTTCTCGTGGAAAAGGGAAGACCGCATTCACATTTCAGAGCTTGCTCTCTCAGTTTAGCTACACAAAATTGATATATCCAGAGTATGTTTCTTTCAAATGAAATCCCTATCATCCTCTTAAAATAGACTTATTCACCAAGGAATTCAATGTAAATTCAATGAAACAGACTTATGAATCATTTTAATGATCTGTAACATCAAAATACTTATGTATTCTCATTACAACTTATAAAACTGTAAATAAAACTTACATTAGCACAGTGTAAGGCTAAAGCACAAAAGACTGCAAACATTTTAAAGTTGTTCTCATCAGTTTTAGAGAAGGCACTTCCACTTATTTTGTTCACCATCTGCACAACACCTATTACACTTCCTCGGCTTACAATAGGCATGCACAGGATATTTCTGGTTGTGTAGCCTGTGTAGAGGTCTACTTCTCTGGAGAGCCATAAAGGAGAAGGAAAAAAGAGAAAATCGTTAATATTATCAATGGGTATCTATTTCTTGATTCTCAGAAATGCTGATGTACAGTATACTGAATCATTTTAAAGTAGACATAATCAGTAGCTGCAAGAATTTCACCTTCAAAGACCTCAAATATTCCCATCTACTGTGTTGTACTTAGAAAGAACTTTTTAATTCTTTAATCTCCATTTGCAAGACAAAGAATTAATATTGCCTCAAACACAGAGTTAAAGAACATTCAGGTATTCTTAGGCATGTTATTTGTTAGTGAACTGTTCTTTCTCCGCTGAAACAAATGAGATTGCAGGAAGACTAATAATGAAAATCTGCAACAATCTAAATTTTTCTCCATTATATTAATATTTGATAAAAATAATACTTTTTATTTGTATCTTGAAAGTATCTCTGATGGCTAAAGCATTTAAATAAATGTCTATAAGTTGCCGCCTCATCAGAGGATCACAGCTCCACAAATGCAGCTGAATATGAAATTTAAGTAGCAATTTTAAGTAAAAGGTTTGATGAGCTATCTTCCCCTCCAATGAACAGCATCCTACCTGTTAAAGCGTGGGTCTGCATAGGCATCAGGGATGTTAAGGACTTCTCCTGTTCTTGCCACTTGACCAGCTATTCCTTTTTCTATAGAAAATCTGGAGAGAATAAAAATTTGTATTAGCCAAAACATGGAAAGCACATTTTTCCAGTGGAGTCTGTCTTGGGCACAGTAATGGGTGTTCCCAACCAGCGCCATTTTCTTGCTTTGAGGAGAAAAATCTCATAACAACTAGCAGTACATAATAAAATTAAAAAGCACATCCTAACAAATACTTTCTGAAATAATTTTATATAGCTACATAGTTTAATACAAAACATACCATAACATGACCATTTTAGTGACAAAAATTCAAAATCTTCAATAACATAGGGGGTTATCCCTAACAAATATAACATTTGTACAGAACTTGAGACTTGTGTTTACATTTAAAAGGTACTGATTTTATTATGACTTTTACAGATCCATTGTTTCTTTAGACACAACAAAGGCAACATGGAACTGGTTTCTTTGGGTGGTGTGTGTATGAGGATTTGGTAACAAAATTTTGGAAAAAGACCAGTGGAAATTTCATAGCTAAACATTATATGCATTTGCCATGTAGAATTTGGAATGACTAGCTTGTTTCATGACAATTAAACAATGCCACGGTACTAACTGCATTCCTTAATCACCACAAGGCAGTCAAACACAACAAATACATTCCTCAGCTGTATCAGAAAAATCTGTAAGTCTGTCTTGTGAGTAAATAGTTTTTAATATTTTGACATAAAGCAGTTATGACATACACGCAGAAGATAATTTATGGAGAAAAACACGTAGAAAGACTCATATGTGAAATGCTTTGAAGTCTAAATGTACCCTGATAGTACCCTGGTGCCTGGTATTGAAGTTAGTGATAAACCTGTCAGGATTTCACCCTGCACACCTGACTTTAAGTTAGATTTTTCTGCTGCTTCTTATGATAGGTACATCACACCAACTTAAGACTCCTTCCTGATGACTCACTCAGTGTCACTTTCGTACAGATATTTAAGTTACACTTCACTTTCAGTATACAGTACCTGTGAAATGGCTCACACCCTTGCACTTAGAATCAACATTTCAACAATGTACAGAAAAGACAAGAAAGATACGAGCAAGAAAAACAATTACCAAGAAGGAGTATGAAAGTGCATGTTAAAGCAGGCCAGCTTCTTTAATTTACACCACCTCCTTGCTTGTCAGTACGCAAATTGCACCAATTTTGACTCCTTCCATTCTCACTCACACAATGGTAAGTGGGAGTAAGTTTGTCTAAAGAAGTCTTAGTGAAGACATGAATCACATCTCATATTGGCCCAGAACTTTAGAAGTATAAGGAGGAAATGAAAAAAGTTCTGATAAAAATCAATGCTGAATATTTTAGGAAAATTTTAGTGCAGGATATTTAGTCACACGCTTCTTTACTTTTAAGAAGCTGAAAACCTGAAACCTGTATGCTTTTGAAAATCTTAATGTGGATCTATTAGGGATTCATAATTTTTGAAAAGTGACAAGCACGATATTTACTTTGCTGTTTAGTCTCTTTCATTAAGAAAGTACATTAGTGTAAAAAATAGGTACCTGTGACATGAAGCAGAAATACACATAAATTTTAGTCAGAGAATCCCATGTAGTCATTACCAGACAATATTCATTTTCAAATTCACTACTTCCACCATTGTTCAGTATCACAATTAATTAAAAGTTTGAACATCTAAATTCACATGACAAAAGTAAAATTCAATTACTGAACTTGAAATCTTCAAAACCAATGACCAATCCACACTTAATTCTACATTTCCCTAATTCATCCATAAGAAGTACAAATTGTGATTTCCTTGCTTTGGATGTGCTTGAATCGCACAAATTTTAATTCCTCTTGGGAACTCTCTTGGGAAAAAAAGTCCCAAACTGGCAGACTATGGATTAGGTGCACTATTACCTGCACCTTTACCTACCTCAGAACACCTCTGTTTTTTTCCCAACATGATTTCCAAAAGGACCGCCTCCGGAAGACGGCATTTCCAGGAGTGACGTTATAGCTTCAGAGACGCTGTTTCGATGGCACTGCAATGTCATTCCCAGAAGTACTACCTTCTGGAGGCGGGTCCTGGTGGGAATGATATCACAGTATGACAAGTATTGTCAGGGTACCTGCAGATAGGCACAGAAACTGGGTAATAAAATGCCTGCACATCCATAGTTATAATGAAACTGCACTCTTCTGCTAGCTATTCTTACCTTATTTCTTTGGTCTTCTTGAAGACAGGTTTTCCATCATTTTCTTCTCCAATATCAAAAAGGTCTGAATACAGCTCCTTATTTTTGTGGTCAACCTGGAAGAGTGCACACCTATCTGCATTCACCAGGTTTTTTGCATATATCTACAGACAGAAAATAAAACTAGAGTTAACGGTCATGAGTTGGATTATCTCCAGTCATTCACCTGATAAAAACATATACACCTCTTTACGATAAAATTTTGAGAAGCTCTCCAGTATGGAAATCTGTTTGAAGGAGTAATATTTTAGGATACAATTCAAAAGTAAAACCTTGAATTCAATTTTTTTTTGTAAATTAGAGTGTTCTCTCTGAGAAATTCAGGAATATCTTCAGACACTTGAAAATTTCCTAAAAGAAAATAGGTTTTCCTATTTAATTGTTTTTCAAGGCTTTTCAAAATAGTACCTTTCCTCCCTCTATGTTTAGATACTATTCATCGTTACTTGATTTAAAATAGATAAGTTAGAGCAAAACCTAAGAACAATTTTGGCTTTTTGCCTTCATCTTCAATGCAAATATATTGGTATTTAATAGCTAGCAAAGACAGACATAACAGAGAGGGTAGTGTTTGCTTTTAAAAAAGTTAAGTGTGCCTGTAATACATAACAATGAACAAATGATCCTTGTGGGTCCCTTCCAAGTCAGAAATATTCTGTGTCTCTGTGATTCTGTCATTACAAGTATCATTATGGATTGTCATATGCAGAGGGATAGAAAATGGCTGCACCCTCCCCATGTCACAGACAGTACTTCCTTCCACCAGAGCTGAGACTTAGAAATTCTGCATGAACTAACCAAAGCCCAAAGGTACCAGCCACAGCCAAGGAAGTACCAAAGTACAGCAACAGACTTGCATGGTCTCTGTCTTACTTTGAACCCAACTAGTTTTATCTTAGCAAAAATAACTCCCAGGAGCACTGACAGTCAGAACAGAATCTTGTCCTGGGAACACAGCAGCTCTTCACTGAACTGTTTCTCAGACATACAATGGTCTTTGTCAGAACAAGAGGAAAGAGTGAGACAAAAATCAAACAAGGATCACTGTGTTAACTTAAGATGCCAATACGTAGGTGCAAGAAGCTGCTCTATGCAATTCAGATAGGTCTCCTACGTTCCTTATCTGCTCAGAAAGTACAGTAACTGCATGGTAGAGTATGATCTGAGGTGAATCTCTGTCCACTTTATATATAAATACCTACCTAGTTATTCAGCTACAGAAAGAGGCTGACAAAATCTTGCTGTGCAATGCACGTGGTTGGCATGTATTAAGGATTCACAAGACTTCCATAGGAATGATCTCCCCCCACCCTTTCTCTCATCTTCCAAAAATAAAAACAAAACCATAAAGTATTTCATTTGATACTAATGCAGATTGACAAATGTTAGACCTTGGCAGAAAAAATCCATGTGAGATGAAAAATCATTAGTTGAGAGACTCTAGTTCTATGTCATATGAGGGGAACTGCACAGACACCATCCAGCCCAACTCCAAAACTTGGAGGGCCCTCCCATAGAGAGAGAATCTGTGTCTGGGAAGATTCTGTTTCCTTCTACTCCATTTATTCCATCAGAGCAGAAAAGTCAGGGAGACTGCAGTCTTAAAGGTAAGATTTGTGCAATTTTTCCCCATTAGAGAATTAAGAAATTTAAAGATCTCAACCACTGGGATTGCTTATTCATTTGCTCAAAACAGAGTGAATAGAAACTGCCAAAAGAATAAGGAGTCCAGTAAATGCTTCTATTCAGATACTGTATCAGATTTCTTTATAAAATCAACAGCACAGTGTTGATCTTATACAATTAATCTTTTGTAGTTTAATGCATATGACTCAAGAACTTACCTTGGTCACGACTCATGCTTTTCAAAAATGATTACTTAAGCAGTACTAATTGAGAAATAGTTAATGGGATGAGAGAATTTTACTTCTCTAAATCCCTTGCTCAAACACTGACCAGTGGTTGAAGGAGAATATCAGTACAAAAAGTATGTTCTGCACTGTCAATAGGGAAGGCAGGGACCACCTTTTGCATAAGCTGCTTATAACCACTCAAGTATATTGGCAAGAAAATTTGTAAGGCAACTTGCACTTTTACTTCCCCTCCTTGCATTTACATTCAAAACCACCCTTATACCACTAGGTTTGCTGAGAGATTTTGATGAAAATAAAAATGAAAATAATGGAAAGAACATTATTCTTCCATTATTCTTTCCATTATTCCAATAATGGACACATCCATAATTTTTTCCTTAGTATTGCAGGAACAAAACAAACCATAAGAGCAATCACCAAAGGATGAAGTAGTGAGTGAAACTGCATTCTGGTCTTTTCTCACAGTGAGACACAGAATAAGCCACATAATGATAAAATCATGGTCCCATAAAATGGCAATAAATGTACAAACACATAATTCAGTTAATTGGCTCAAGAAAGAGACAACAGTTACAGCTTAAAAGAAAACTGAGTATGAAACATCACACAGGTTAAAATACAGAATCATGATGCAGCCAAGTGTTGGAAAGGATGATGAAAGAGTAAGCATATTTTACTGCCAATTGTGTTTTCCACCAGATCTCTATTCACAGGGAAGAACAGGGAAGAATATCAATATTTGTTCTCAATGCCATATGTTATGTTATATCCAGTTCTTTTAAATGCTATTTTTAAGCAGTTCATTTAAATTGGAAAAGTCAGTGTTCAGAAATGTGTCCTATGTGCAGGATTCTTGACTGCGTACTAACTAGAATAACACAAACACTTCAGAATATTTTCCATTACTAATTCAAGTTTCTAAATAAAACCACTTTAATGTTGTTTGCATTCTAACTTCACTGTCTTTGAATAGTCTAGCTAAGAATATCACTTTGAAGACTGGAACACGTATCACAGTACTATTGGAAAGTAATTTTTTGAATGTGCAAATTTTAAACAATGGTATCACTGACTTGATTCAGGTTTACACTTGGGAAAAAGAACTGCAGAATGCAATGAATGTGCATAAAGCTAAAAAGCATAATTCACATATCAAACACTCAAAACACATTATGAACAACCAGTCCATGCACATTTGTTAACATTACTCAGGAAATAATTCTGAATTCAAAATTGATTTAGAGACGTAAACTGCTTCTGAACAGTACTTTAATTCACTAATTGCTTTTTTCAATGGGAAGAACTAGCCACTTGGCTTTAGCGGTTTCTATAAAACATTGACTGACTGTCGCTCTAGTTATGGGTGTAGTTTTGCAGTGTCTTACACATTGCATTCAGCAATTGGAAAAAGTACACTAGGAGTAATATTTGATCTCTATCCCTGGCTACAGATAGTAACTTCTTCAGCAGTGTTTTGCAGCATGTAGCAAATTGAATTTAGGAAGAAGGAATCAATACAACACACTGAAATAAAAAGAAAACCAGAAGCCTTTCTGTTACAATCTTCAAATTGTCTCTGAAACACAGTAGTAACTATTTAGTTCAGAGACAGTCATGTTTCATTACTTATGAAAGCTGCGAATGGAAGTTGTTGCAACAATGAAAAATCAAGCTGACCTTTGCTGACCTTTTTTGTATAGACATGTGTATACTGTTTGTATTAGGTGGTCACTACAAACAGCTCACATCTTTCAATGACATAATGTCTTCAAGGGGAGGAGAATGAAGGGCTTTAATAACTACAACTAATAAACTTCTAAGTGAAAAAGACAACTTACCATTATATGTTCAAGTAGAGAATCTATTGCAACTATATTATCAAAATATGTTCTGCAGAAAAAAGAGAAGTCAGTAAACATTGGCATTTAGTCAAACACTTCTCAAATGTGTGTCAGGGGTTCTTGTTTCACTACAGCTTAACATGGAGCCAGAAAAGGTGAGGACAAACCATCGCACCTTAAAAATCACTGACTGGCTTGCTACAGCAGAAGGGAATTAAGAAATGGTCCTACCTCTGTTCCCTTAAACCATTATTCTACAGAACTGAGAATATTCTTTACCATACATACAATTTTCTCTATAAAAAAAGGAAAAGTCTACCATATATTGCTTGCCGTGAACTGAATAGACTCCTGCTGAGCAACACCAAGAATGCATCAAAATGCTTTGGCACCTCTAACATACTGAAAATTTTAAAAGAAGTAGTAAAAAGGAAAAGCAGTAGAATACAAAAAAAATAATAAATCCATTTCTTTTAAAGTATTAAAATATCTCATTAAGTTTACCCATATTATGCACTGAGAACTGAATAAAACTACGTAGTGCAGATAAATCCACATCTTTTTATCCAACCCTTAACACTTGTTAAAAGGCAACTATTTAAGAAACTCTTAACTGGTCTTCTCTATCAACACCAGTTGAAGAAAGGCAATGATCTTGTGACTTAAAAAATAAAAAGGAATCTCATTTTCACAGCAAAGTGGTAACTGTTCAAGGACAGTCAAGAACACTGAAAGATAAAGGTCAAACTTATTAGTAAAAGAAGTCTAAATCTTCCACATGCCGAGTCTTAATAAGCCTCGGATTACAATGTTCCCAGTAGACGAAAGGCATTGTCCCATGGCCTTGAATATATACACAGCTCAGTTCTGTTTGGGTCTAGTGGAAAGGAGATATATAATACACTGCTCTTACATTGTGAGGGACATGAAGAGGTGGAGCACTGCATACTCTGCCCTTTCTAAAATGTTACAGAACATGTCCCAGTGACATTGGACACTAACAATTTCCTCACGAAATAGGAAATTCTCCTTCCAGTTAGAAAAGGTACAGAACACTTCTAAGAGGAAGCTAATTATTTTTTTGCTGATACAAGTCTTTGCCGATATAAAGTTCATAAAGACATTAAATGATATTCCAGTTTTGTGCCTTAAAACATAGGTTTTCTTTTTTTGTTGAAACTAAAAAACTCTAGCAATTTGTAATGCTGTATGAGATTTATTTTCTGATAGAACGGCATAATAAATATTTGCAATATTTATTGTCATTTTTATCTTAAAAATGTAAAACAATTACAAAGTTCTTTAAAACAATCTCAGTACTATGCCAATCGAAGCATAAATTGCCAGTCCATAAATCTCAGTAGATTAATATAGTTTTTTGATAAACTAGTTCAGTATGGATGTTAGCAACATAAAAGCACTCTGGAAAGGAACATAATGGTGAAAGACTCTGTAGGAGTGCCCTTTGGGAGGCATGCTCTGAATTATGATGAAATTAAAAAAAAGGTCATCCTGAGGAAAAAAGCTAGGAAAAACATCTGGATACAACCAGCTTGCCCTCCTTGCAAGGGGCAGACTCCTCCCTGTGGTTTATTACTCCCCATTCCAGCTGGGTCAACTTGGCTGCCTACATTCCTGAGCAATGGCATAGGAATCTTGGACACTCTCTAATCTCATCAGTTTGAAAATTGTTCATCAAGACCCACAGAAGTGTTTGTAGCAAAAATACAAGACATCTCATTTTTCCACAGTATCATCAGTATGTGATGCACTTTGAAATTCTTCTACCACTAGTTTCATAAAACACTGTTAAGCACCCCAGACTGATTTACCAAAAGTAAAGCTCTGGTTTATCTTTTAATTTATTGGTTATCTTTGCTATTTAAAGATCCTAGTAGCAATGACAAACAAAAAGAGATGAAGAAACAGCAGATCACCTAAGACACTAAACTGATTTTGCAAGTGTAAACTCAAGCTTTTACACTCTTCCTGTGCTTTCAAATTAATCTTGCCTTATAGTGACAAGAAATTAAAAGCAAACATATTACATGCAGTAAAAGTCTTTGAAAATTAAAACAGAGCCTTCAGAAAATGCAGGAGAAGAACAGTCATGTGGCAGCCCTGATTCTTCAATGATTTAACTCTGAAGTCCCTATATTTATGCATACATGCATGCATGTCCAAGCAATTGATAGGGGGAGAATAGGGGAAGCTGAAGCACACTAACTAACTTGCTTTAAAGTCCTTTCAAGCCTTCTAAAATTGCCATGAGACACCAAGCCTATTTGTCACTTCTCAAAAGATGGCCACATTTAACTCTGACAGAAGAGGTGGAAAAAAGGGGAAAAAAATCCCATGCAAAAGACCACAGGAACAAACAAATTCTGTAAGGTATAAATGAAAGTCACGTTTTCTTCTGCACCACCACCACCAAAAAATTTTGGAAAGGTATACACCAGTGCCATCCATATCACTTGTTCTTGGCCCTGTGCTGAAGTTTGCCCATCCTCTGAAGTGTGCCTTTATACCTGCCTGTGAGCTACAGTGAGTACTTTCACTACTACTGTTGATTGAACACAGGTAGATTGAAGAGCTAGGCTAGAAAAGGTCATCAAAAACCCATGAGATTATCTTGCAAATCACACTTACTTTGATACATCAAGCAAGAAGTCATTCAGTTCAGTCTGCTTGGCAAGGCCCCGGCACACCTGGAAGCACAGACCATAGAACCATTTGCTCCAGAACACTGATGTCAGAGGGAAACTGAAGTCCCATCCCTTTATTTTGTATGAAAAAAATACCACTACTAGTGTGTGTGTATATATCTATATATCTATATCTATATCTCCTACAGCACTGTATAAAATTAAAAGCTGAATTTGTGTGCTGGGTTTCAATCTTAGATATCTAGCTGCTAAGTTAAAACTGTGAAACACAAGTAAAATCTTTCCTAAGTCTCACTGAAAGCTGTTGGTTGTTACAGTTGTTCATGCTGTCTCAAAGGCTGTCACTGAATGTGGTTATGGAATGAACATTTCCTTATCCAGAACCTCAGCTCTTCTGAGAATGTCAAATATTTTGTTTCCCTTCTTCCTTACCACACTTTTACCACTTTTTTCCAGGCTGCAAAGTAGCATATAGACACAACTGTAGACTGACATCAGGCAAGTTTAACTAAGCTAAGCAGCAGATGATATATGCTCAGCTTTGGGAGAAATCAGCATGAATACGAATACAAAAAATAGTATGCATACTTCTTTTTAGAAGCAAAATGTTAGATGAAGCAAAGCTTTTAACTGTACTTTTACTTCACCTATTTGCATACTCTGTATCTGAAGCACAACTGTACATCTGTATATTACTAGAGTAAGCACTGAAGCCAAAACAAAAGAAAACAAGCCTCTACTGCTTGTACATTTAACACAAAAATATCACTTCGAACTAGTAATATCTTTCATCTGTGCAATGCAGATACAAAATGCCAGATCAAAATTCTTTCATTCTTCTCATGCAAAAAAACTTGGGAAGAGCAAGCCTTCTGCTTAGAAGAAGGAGAGAAATAAAAAAGACCAATGTACAAGCTTGAACTTAACTTTCCATGTTGTGTTTTGTTAGATGTGAAAGACTTCTCAGTAAAGGAGAGAGCAGTTCTTACACAGGTGAAGCTACAACTGTATGCAATTGCAATTCTACAATTCTACAATTGCAATTCTGCAATTCTAGTGTACAACAATCTGTGCCAGATAATTCTGCCTACATGTGAATGACCACCCCAAAGTCAATGACTTCCAACACTGAGGCAGCAAACATTAGAGTCCAGAAAAGGAAAGCAGGAAGATTTCTGCCTATCTTCTGACAAGTGTATGAAAGACACCTTGAAAAAAAGAATGTCATTAATTTCTTCCTGGGAGTTGACAGAAGAATCTATTTTAGCATCTTTTCTGGGCTGACAGAATATGTTTAGTTTCAGTGTTACCATCTTCGGCTAGCTAAAGTAACAAAACCTATTAGCAAAGCTGCAGGGGTTTGCTAGAGCAGCTTGACACTGTGTGAAGCTCCATTAGGCACCCAGCTAGGGACAGCATGAGGCATCCTTAGTGGTAGTAGTTACAGAACCATGAAGCAGCTAGAGAGGATCGAGAATGCATTAAAACAGGCTTTGCTAGCAACACCTTGTAACTTCAAGCTGAATACCAAAGCAGGAGGAAAGCAACCAGTAAGCCTAACAGTTGCCTTTCC
>VZTJ01001769.1:96681-122939 GCA_013397795.1 Orthonyx spaldingii | reverse complement strand
AAAAAAAAAAAGAAACAACCCTTCAAAGTTGTTATTATAAATCTGCTTTAATCATTATTTATCTACTTTGTTCAAATTTCTTTCCTTTAGTACAAATATTGTTTGTTATTTGATCCATGATTGCAAGTGAGGAAAACTAGTTCAATGAACATCAAAAATGTTAGCATATTTTTACAGGTTCAAGGAAGGGGCTTAAATCAATGCTTTAGCAGTGACCTCCACTTAAATCTGGTCACTAACCATGCTCCTATTAAACAAGTTCTGGAAGACAAGTTACACAATGAAAAAATGAAAAACAACTCACACTTACTTGCACTTGATGTATTGCTACTGAAGCCCATGCAAGATTTGCTGTTGCAACCTGCAACAGAAGAGAAGAAACACTCTCTGAAGTAACCTTGAAAACTGCAGATTGGTTACATGCCTCTTTTCTCTATCTACCTGCTAAGTAAATTGACTGAGCTGTTTTAGACAGGCAGGCAGTAACAATTTGTGGGAAGACAGTTATTTTGTGAAAGTCCCAGTGTACTTAAGAGTGCTTCAATTTTAGAGCTTACAAATGCTCTTCAGAAGCAGAATTGGGCACCCATCAGCTCAGAAATGCAACATCAAAACAAACATACCATAAGTCGACAGCTTTAAAAATTATACTATTGAAAGGCATCTGCCATAGAAATAAAATATGCCTTAACAGCTTTCTGGGGCTGTATCTCTTCAGCAATTGCTACTTCCAGCTGTATACAGGCACTGTTTCTCTCATTACTGTTTTGGTGGCAGAAGAACCAGACCTGATCCCTCAGCTCAAGACTAGTGTTTGAAGTATGACAGTTTCCAGGCAACATTTCAAACAAATGCCATGTAAACTGCAGCTAGCTATGATGTGCTACCGTGCATAATCTCCTGTCCTTGAAGCACAGGAGCTTTACAGGAACATGGGGAACACAAGCGCAAGAGGTCAGCTTTTGCATACCCTCCTAAGGTATTTTTTTATAATTTTATATTTTTAAACAGAACACTTTGCACACACTTCATTAAAATTACTAATGGTATCCAAAGGTTTTCAGAAACCTGAAAATGAAAAGAATGCTTTAGAAGGCTCAGAAAGTGACCTTAAAATATTTTTATTTTACTAATAAAATACTTCCATTTAGCAAGTAGAACATTCATGAACTTTAGCTACAGAAGGTTTTTCATATAACGTAAAACATTCATATTTTCACAAAACAATGCATGTCTGAGATCTATCTGAATTGGAGATTGATTAATGTACTATAACAATTTTTAAAATTAAATACATTGTGTGTAAACTGCAGAATTAATGCATCCCAGTTTTGTATGAATGCCTGTTCTTTGTTCTCTGAGCAAGGACACCACCACACTAATCTAGTCCTCTACCTTGACCTCTACCTCCGGTGTGACAACAAGCTGAAGCAGCATTGATTACCCAACTAAAATACATACGTAAATATCAAATTGGGTACTTACTGACAAACAAAATACACAATTGACAGATACTGCTGCTCTTTTCCTTCTTTGGGAGGACTAGTCTCATCATCTCTTGCCTGAATATTTTTTACCTTTTCACACAAATAATTCCTGTTCAGTAATAAATTGCATCATGGTGGATCTCATACCACTGTCGAGACAATACACCTGGCTAGAACTCACTCCATTTTGTCCTAACCTCTGTGTTCAGGTTCCCTTCCCTGGGGGAGGGTACAGAGATAAATGAATGGTACATTCATCTTTACATCAGAGACATCTTAACGGGGCATAACAGGGATCCTCACCCAGACATCAGAGAAAAGATGCACTTCTAACACCTTTAGTACAGCAACAGCCTTTGTGACACCTGCTCCATTTTCAAATTCATTTGTTTTTGGCTAACAGCTCCTAATTTGGATTGACAAATGGACATATATGGACAATGTAGCTACACAGGCCTTTTATGAATACAGCAAAGCACGCAGAACAGTCATGGAAAGGGGAAGATGAGTATGAATGGGAATATCTGGATAGGGAAACATCAGAAGTTAAAAAAAGCTGAAGAGAGCTTTACAAGCATCACCTAGATTGCTAGGTGATCCAAGTACCAGCACTTCTGTACAGAGTTTCTAAGGACATCTAAGTCATGAGACAGAGGACAAAGAGTAAATCTTGACAACTCACAGAGATGGGACAGGCTAGAGAGCCAAAAGCTATCAGCGCCTAAAGGCTAAAAAAAAGGCTGACCCAAAATCATCACATGCTTGTCAACCTAGAAAGAAACCAGGAGACCATAAGGACTCCTGCTGCAAGGAATTCCGGAGGGACTATCTGGATACCTGGTACTGGACACACACGTCCTGGTGCTGGAGAGTGTGTGGCAGTAAAAATGTGAATGCAAACATCAGAAATCTCTTTTGCTTCACTTTTGATTTAAAATAAAATCACTTTCCCCTCTTGTGAGACCCAGTATTGAGACTTGAGAAACTGTTGCTATAACATTGCAATATTATTTTTTGCAATAGGGCTCAGTCCTTGAGAAGCCACACCAAAAAGTAAACTAAAATAAATTTTAAAATCTTATCATAATGTAAAATAAAGAATCACTGGAAAGTTAGGAGTGAGACTCCGGGTAACTGAGTAGTGTCTTTTTTTATATAAAGTGATTTTGGTTTTTGACATTTGATTTACACTTACATTTCATTCACCTGCCCTGCATTAACTTCTCTAACAACGCTGGATTGAATTTACAATGAATAAAGAAACCTTGAATCTGTTTATCCACAAAAGAACACGAGGTAAAATTCTTGATGTGTCCCTGTACTTATATATTTTACTTCCTCTAACTAAAAATACAAATCACTACCTGTTTGGGGTTTTTTAAATAATAACAAAAATCAAGCATGAAAAAGATATAAACTCATGAGAAGAGTGAGAGAAGGAAGTCTGGAGTGGGAGGAGGGATGGGGGTGAAGCCCTGATCATGGCGGGGCAGTGGGCAAAGGCTGCACATGAGCTCACCTCTTGGTGACTGTGGTGGAAGGCTTCTTTGCCCCAGTGACGGTAAAGCTCCAGGATACCAATCAGGTCACCAATTGCTGTGACAATTGGCAAACAGAGAACAGACTGGATACGGGTCCCCGACTCCAGTCCAGTACCTTTGGGAAATCGCTCATCCTAGAAAATGCAAACATAATCTGATAAAATGTAAAATCTGATAAAACATTAGCAGGAAAGACATACTGATGTTTTCCTCCCCCTCCTGTCTGACCAAATCTGCAGGAAAATTACAAAATTCACTAAGACTCATCTCTCAGCATAACTTACACACAGTATTAAGACATCTACTAACAAAATGTAATTTTAAAGTCTTAGCATTAATTTACATCTACAGATAACCTTAATGATGTAAGGTCAGAATTAGCTGTGATATTACACCAAGCCTTGGGTTTGTTTATATAATACTTTTTCTCTAATCTCACAGGCAGCAAAAACAGCTCTTCATTGCTAATGCCAGCCCAGATCAAATAAAAACCCAAACAAGCAACACTACCATCCCACCATCTTTCCCTCCAAAATATCCCAAAGCATTCGTAATCACAAAGCCAACTGCTCAGTGCTCAGTGTTAGAGAGCAGACGACAGTGCTTGCAAGAGAACAAAAACTGAGACCTGAGGCTAAGGCTTTAGGTTACACCATCATAACCCTCAACCAACTCTTGAGGAGAAAAAGCCGTTCCCAAAAAAATATACATGAGAGTAAGCATCTTCTTCCTTTATGCATCCAGAATAAACTGGTGCAAAAGTTACAGAAACAAACGTTAAAATAATCCTACCAGCTGCTATAAAATGCCCAAATATATAACTTTCAATGCTCATAGGGAATGTCCAAGTCTTTATAGCTTCACTTCCCCATGTAGGAAAACTCACGCAGACCTGAGAAACCACCTGGATGCTACAGTTAGTAAGGCAGTCACTACCCTTGCGAAGTGAGCAAGAACCACTTCCTTGCACATCAGTCCTTCAGTACTTGATTCGTACCAGATGTTCCCTGCAGGCTGTGCTTAGGCAAGACAGACACCCTTTCAAGGCTGATAAAAATCTCTCATTTCACAAAGAAAACAGCAAGTAATCTCTACCTTAATTACTAAGATGACAATCAATTTGAACAAATGACAGACAAAAGAGAGTGGGAAGCACTTTGAAACATGAGCCTTCTGCTTTCTCTTTTTAATTCTGTCCTCCCACAAAAAAGGGCTGGCAAGTCTACCTGCATGCGCTTTTCTTTTGCTGTTCAGAAGCTCCTAAAATCACATGAAGGTAAACCATCTCACAAAAATGAATCTTGCTGTTTGCTCAATGAATCACTGACATTAAACCAACAAAAAACTTCAAAACTCCTCCTCACTAACCCTATGATATTATTATGAACGTAAAATCAAAACACAGAACTCTTGTATATAAGGATAGCATATATTAATTGGAAATTACCAGTAACAATTTAAACCCTTATTTAAATGAAAAAACATACCAACACATAAAAACTTAATAGTCCAGAGTGTGTAGAAAGCACTAACTATTACTACAGGGAAAACAGCTTCTGCTTTTTGGTTTTGTGGCTCCATTTAAGTGTACTCACTCACATTAGCCATCTGGTATGTTGTTTACAGCCCAGGTTTGCCTAATTAAGGTCATACATTTTTTAACAAATAATTTCAAACATAGAGACAGCAATGTCCAGTTTTGGTCATAGTATCCAACAATTGTTATTATGGACAGAACTTGAAAAGATGGGAAACAGTGAAGAGAGAAGAGAATGTGAACTTACTTGGTGCTCCCGTAACCAACTAATCATAAAGTGCTCACATAAAATAATACAGTTTAAATACCAATTTCATACAATTGCGTAGATGCAATTAGAGGATGAAGTGTTTTAAAAAATTAAAAAGGATAGACATACAGAGTGCCAACAATTATCAGAATATCACTGTAGGAATTTCCGACTCCTGTTACAGAAAAAGGCCTGATTTTGGTATCAGTTACATTAGTGCACCTTCCATACAGATCTAATGATACTATCAGTATTCTAGCTTTACATTAGAATATGCAGAGATAAAAATCCTGCCTAATAACCAGAATTCTGACTGACTTTCTTGTCAGTGTGAGCCCTGCATTAAAATTAAATCAGATTGTCAAATTTGATTGACTATGTGAAAGTCTTCTTCTTTGGGATTAATCTTTCAAGACCAAGAAGACATAGGTTTTGACTGGTTGTTTTTTTCAAGTGACTGTAGTGCCATTATGTCCTTTACCTGACAACCAAAAAAAGTTACAATAACCCAAACGCAAAGTGAAAAAACCCCAAACCTTTAAAATTTGAAATAAGTGAAATATTCTGAAATTATTCCATCAGCTAATCCAAACTCAAGTTTATTTTCCTGGTATCAAGAAAGATGTAAATTCTATCATTAAACATTCATCTCAATAAACACTTCAGCATCAAAACATTCATTCTAAGAACATGCTGCAATCATCTAATTAAAAACAGAAAGCTTTTTACCCCCAGAATATCTTCTACTAATAACGTTTTTCTGGATCTGGCTACATAAGCAGATACTGTAGTGCCATGTGCAATGGGCCCTGCAGGAATGAGTCGTGGGTGTCCTTCTTTAGCTCCTGGTGGTGTAAATATGCACAGACTCTAGTTAGAAGGAAAAAAAAAAAGAGAAAGAAAGGAAAAAAAAGCTATTAGAAAGTGTGATTATTTTTACAGTTACTGCACAACCTATGTAGAATAAAGCAGATAATGTAGAGAAACATGTCTTTTGACAATAAAAAGTAGTTGAATAGACTTCACTGAATTCCTCTGAAATCTTAGAAAATCCCACTCTAAAGTCACCATTAGGACAGAGGGTAACTCCTGGACATTTCCTGTGGAGAACAGTGGATGACTAACGTCAGCTATTGTTTACATCAAGGTAGGATTTCATTTACTTTGAACACACAGTACACGCATACAAGACTCACAGAAGAAAACATTACCTTGTAAGAAAAAGATTATTTTTATATTTTTAATCTAGGATGCACTCATTTATTTAAATAGAAAATACTCAAAAAGTAGAGTTTATATTTAAATTTCTTGTTTATAAAATACCACAGAGAGATGACAATGCCACACCACAATGTATTACTAATGTTCCTGTTAAGAATGGCCACAGATTGTGCTGTTGATTAATTTTACTCTCAGAATTTCCTTTCATTAGGGCTGCCATGAAACAGGGACTGTTTTCTAGCATGGATTATTAAAGGTAAAATTTGCATGTAAAAATTCAGCATCTACTATCAGCTGTAGAAAATGATGACATGAGGTGCATCCTCTCATAATTTTCCTTTCTTTACAAACATGCATGGCCCATTACAAAACATTAGTACTAAACAATTCCAAAAAAAATCCACACTGAAATGTTCAGGAAACGAAGGAGATGCAATATAATGCACCATATGAAGGTACTCCTGCAGTGATGAAGGTACATTAGCTGTAATGAATTCACAGCATTTTGGAAGGAGAAAGTTGGAACTTTATGCTGAGGAGAAAACAAATGGTCAATAAAAAGTACAAAATTCATAGCCAAAACAAGACTGAAGTCTATCCAAGAAAAATCAGTAGTCCAGCAATTAGGGTATTTAGTAAGTTCAAAAGAAACACACTCAAGATTCTGACAAAAACAATAACTGAGTATTTTTCTTGTTCTTAAGCAGAAAGTCAGTCCCAAAAAATTCAGCAGAACAAGAAAGTAAGTTTTCCATTCAGTAATTTATTTGTCAATACGTGGAACAGATAAAAGTTAAACTGTCTTAAAAGAGAAAATAGAGCTGCCCCAAACTATTTTAGCACTGACAAGTGATTTTTTCAGTTGGAAGGAAAGATGTTTCTTCCATGGTTTAGCCCTGCTAAATATTCAGATTATTTACTCCTTGCATTATAATACAAGCACATGAAATAATGGAATTTTCTGTTTATTCTTATCCTAAACCTGAACCTTATTTTTCAAACCCATTTATGCTCTCAGTTTTGTATCTTACTTTGAAGTCGGAATGTTTATTTTCCATAGGAAGTACAAGAGTGCAATTTTTTAAAAAAAGGCAACATTCAAACAATCAAAAACCACTAAATCAATACATTGAATCTGTCAGAATAAGCCTACTCAATCTACAAGAATAAAAAGCTCCATTTATTCTTACTTTCTTATAATCTAACAAAGATACATATAATTTTTAAATGAAAACTTAGTTTCACAGTTACTTGCCTTCATAAGCTTCAGTTCATGTTTTTATATGCACTTAAATAGAATGAAAAAGAACATTTTACATAATATAGCCAAGAAAAGCACATCATGATCTTAAAAAAAAAAGTGCATTCTTCTAATAAAACTGAAGAAACTGCAGATCACTATTTATTTAAACCAGTGTTATGGCATAAAATATTTTTTTAAAAATAAAAAGGCAATAAAATACAAAGGGCATAGGAATACTGAAATACATATCTTTACAGAAGTCTGATTAGCTATACTATATGACTAAGATTTACTATTTAAAAAGTACTCTTATAATAGGAACAGTCACACTATAATGTGTTCAAAACTGAAAAGGTGGCTTCTGTTGCAGAGTAGTGCAAAACGTAGAGATGCAACACAATGTTTAAAGTCTGATTGATGTTGTACAAATAGCAGAATGAGTCAAAATCAACAGGACATCAGAGACCAAAGTTGGTTTTGCCAAAGACGCCAAAGAATAACACTTTTATTCACACCATTCTTCTTACATGTTTAAGACATATTTTATTCTTTTTGCCAAGGTAGCAATGCATTACGATTAGCAGAGTAATTGTGTTATTTAAATTATGTGTATAAAATGTGCTTTTCCACTCTCATCTCCTGAGTCATGCCCAGCACTAACTACAAAACAATGCACAAATCTTTCTCTTCTCAGAAAGACCTTCTCAAAACAAGAAAAAAGGGAAGAAAATCCAACAGCCACTTGCACCAGAAAACAAAGAACTCACTTCTCCCACACATACATGTTTTTCTTCAGAAAACACCTTCACTAAATCTTCAATGGCCAAAAACCTGTGTTGACACCATCAAGTATTGCCTGCAAACACTGCTTTCACCAGCACAGTCTTTCCTGTGTCCTTGTGTACCATTTTGTCTGGTAAACCCTTCCGTTGCTAACACCATGAAGTATTGCTGTGATTGAGCTTCCCTATGCTGGAAAAAGTTTGTGGACATTATTTTACTTCCAGCTTCTCCAAAATGAGCTTTGCAGAAGCAATGCCATTCTGCTTCTACGGGAATTTGCAAACCCATGGCTAAGGGGTCAGTGATCAAAAAACTCTTCAAACTACCCAATAGGTTCTAAATTTGCCACTATTCCTCCTGACTGTAGAGGTAGAAAAGTATGACTGTGCAAAACAACTGATAATCTTATCCTGACCATGCAGAACTATTAAAAAGAAAGGCAATTTTTCTCATAACCATATATAAGCTGTAATTAATCCATAAGCTTCTACCATTCCACACTGACTTTATATATATACACCCAATAAATTGTCATGAGTGTTCGTACATTCCACATTTGATGAATTTAAATCTGAATGAGTTTGAATGTTTATTGCCAATTAATTATGTAGAAACGTCTCAAGCAGAAGCCATCAATGGCAAGGTCAGCCAAACAAAACACAGTAAACTGTGCTCTGCTCTACTGTGGCATCTTACTGCAATAATCTCTGAGGCACCCCACAGACAGAGCTTTATGGGAGTCTCTAAAATAATCACTGTCAAAAAACAGCAGGTTTTTCACATCACCTATCCAGCTCACATTTCATTTTTTCTTCTGCCTAAGAAAATATTGATGAAATAAAATGTACTGCAGCAATGATAAAATTTGTGGCTCACCTACTCTCTTCTAACTATGAATGACTCCAGCATTCTTTTAATTTGCAAATGTACATTCAAATAATCTTTCACTAGCTTAAAGGGTAACTAGAAGTGCTCCCATACAGACATCAGATATATCGCATACAGATTCACAAGTAAGTGAAGAAATGGATAGATTGGGTCCTTTCAAATTAACTTGCATTTCCTCAGTTGATCTGAATATTTTACTTCAAAAAAGACAGTTTGAGTTTCTGGTAGTGATAACGAACATTGATTAATAATCAAGATAAGGAACCAGTGGCTCTTCATCCACAACTTAAGCAACATATAGTCAATAAAAAAGTAAATATGAGAATATTAGGACCCATGATTTCCCAAATACTATACTGATAACTCACAATTCAGTAAAAGATTGAGGAGTCAGCAGGATGCTTTTGCACTGCTCACAGACTCTTTTGCTGCTATTACCACTTGCTGTGAGCCTCAAAGTTAGTATCAGAAAGAGATAAATATAAGTAGCTCTTTACTGATAATGCAAAGTCACTGTCTCTCTCCTGGCAAAAGTTAGGTAATAAAAGATAACTAGTGTAGAAAGAGCATTAGATACCTCTACTGCTGATGAAAAAGAAGGCAACCAAGATGGGAGAGTCAGTCTGGGTTTGACAAAGTACCAAAAAGACAAACATTGGCTTGGAGAGAGAATCCTTTGGAAGCTTCCAGGTTCAGGCATTCTGGCTCCTCGTAGTCCACAGGACTCTGCAATTTCCTATTTTGATCTGTTTACCCTCCTTCCAGGCAAAGACAGAACCTCCTTTCCTACATCAATTTCACCTACCCTATTAAAGATATTCTTCCAACAAGTTCCATGTGGTGATGGACTTTTTTCTTTAAATGTAGTCATCAGAGGGACACTAAAGTTTGACATCAAGAACTTCCTGTACCTTGTTGAAACTTTAGAACACATGAGGTGCTTCCTTTCCTTCCATCTGTGACAGGACAGATTGTTCTGGTTGGGCCTAGAATCTTCAAAATTCTTCTTCCCCTCCTAGTTTAATCACTTAATTCACTTTGATAAAGCCCACAGCCAAAAAAACTCCTATTAATTTTGATGGATGTTACAGTGTGGTTTGGAATCCACTAATGACCTATCATGAACACAGTGAACAAAAGTTCTTAAAAAAACAAACTGAAGCAAAACAGGAAGTCCAAAATAAATTATGACCTTAGCAAATGTTTAAACGCTGGTGAACACAGAGAAATGTTACAAAATTCACCATTTCATCTTGGTGGTGTTAGGCTAATGATTGGAGTCAATGATTTCAGTTTTTTTACAACTTAATAGGTTCTATGATTCTATTCTATGACTCATGTTTCTTAGGCACTATAGGTATAGGCAACAGATTATAGTGACTAATAACTTTTTAAAATACTAATGTATTAACAAACCTGCCAGTCTACAGGATGCAGAATGATGTACTGTAACTGTTTCATAGGGATATCAAGATGACAACATCCTCAATTCACAGATAAACCCACCAACTTGGCTTTCAGACACAAACAAGATCAGTATATATTCAATATTCAATTAAAAACGTGGAAATACCACATTTTTGGTGCTCTTGCCTTGGTAAAATTATTAAGTAATTTATCTTGAATGTCTTACTGTGGCTGAAAAACCTTCTTTACTCCTCATTTCTAACAGTTAGGAGCATGTGCATGAAGAATTACTTATGTTCATCTTGTCATGCTGTCGTAACTTGGTCCCATTGTTGGTTTTTCTAGTGAAAATCCAATGCTTGACAGAGAAAGCAGATTAAAATCCCAATAAAAGAAAGTATGAGGAGTAGCAGCAAATCTCATAACACAACAGCATCAGCAACTACTGACAGATATTGTCACAGCACTAAGAACCTGAAGCTTTCAGTGATTTCAATCTTTGGCTCTTCTGATGAAGAGGACAGCTACAAGTATAATTGCTGCTATTTTTCTAGTTGCTGTTGGTATGCAGTTTGTTGGAGTCCAGCACAACACCAAATTCTATCTCACAAAAACTAGAAACCATTCAACCAACTACGTAAAGTTTGCCAGGGATGGATTGAAACTGCAAATATATATTCATCATCATCATAATCTCACAAACTGTTATTTCTTCTTTTCATATAACTACTTATAACTAAGTAAATTACAATCATAAACCATTTTTTTAATAATTTCCTTGCAGAAAAGAAGTCTGGATAAGAACCAGGTTTAATGATTAGAATGAAGGTTAAAGTACACATGTGACAAGCATGCCACTAACAAACTCTTTTGATGGTATGGGTGACTGGATCTTGATCTAGTTTTTTCCACAGCACAATCTGCCGATAAAACTGGTTCTAAAACTGGAAAATCATTTAATATTCAACTGACATTAAATGAAAGCTTTCATACTAAAGCATTTCTATGTGATTTGATGCTTGGGGGAAAGAAAAAAATGAAGAGAAATGGAAATTGATCAAGCTGATATTAAGTGATTTTAATGGCTTTTGCTGTTTACATTTGTTTCTGTTCAGTAACAGTAATAGATTTTTACTCTTGGTAAAGGACAACTTAAATGCAAGACCACACAGCCCAATGATAAAATTACCTGCAGATATTTACAAAGGCTGTGCCCTAAGACCAAGATTTTTAGCAGGAGTAAAACTCATCATAATAGGCAAAGATGACCAAGAAAAACAAACAAACATAATTAATTTGGAAAGCATTCACAGCCAAAACCCTTGGATTTGTAAGCTGGCTTAGTTGGAGTAGTAGTCCGATACTACCACGCTAAAATCTTAAAGAGTTCTAGGCAATTATGTCCTGGGTTTAAAACCAAGTGCAGCAGTCTGCATGAAGCACACAGGGATAAAAGAAGAAAAAAACACCAGCAACTACCACCATTGTTTATAAAAACTTATTTCCTTTATGATAAACCACAGTGCACTTGACAGGAGATTTGCAATTTTAACCCGTATAGTACGTACAAATGTTAGATACCTGTGAAATGAAGATGATGCACTTACTGTAGAACTACTAGCAGTTGGGTTTGGTTTGGGTTTTTTTGGTTTTGGGGCGNTCCTTTATGATAAACCACAGTGCACTTGACAGGAGATTTGCAATTTTAACCCGTATAGTACGTACAAATGTTAGATACCTGTGAAATGAAGATGATGCACTTACTGTAGAACTACTAGCAGTTGGGTTTGGTTTGGTTTTTTTGGTTTTGGGGCAGGGGAGTTGTGTTTTCATCATTCCAAATGGTATCAATTTTCAACTGCACCTAACTCCTGGAAACTTTCTGGTCGATTTACACAATTGAAAAACACCACAGAGTTATACCAGTTCATTGACACAGAAAAACAAATTCCCATACCTCTCTACCATCCCTTCCATTTTAAGCTAAGCGTCTTTCTGAAAGACATTTGGCCAAACAAGTCTCAAACACCCCTCCAGGGATGAGGCTCCCTGAGCTTGCACAAGCAACAGACTGTCATGCTTCAGTTGAGCCACAACTGAGGAAGTTTTCCCAATGCCAATTCAAGCACACTACTGCTTGCCCTACATGCCATAGGTATTGGAGCTGATTCCCTTCCCCCCTACCTTATTCAGGCATATCTAAACCCCTCAACTTTCTTTTCTTTAGATAAAGCAAAATCACTTCTTTTGTTCCCTGACCATTTGCTCTGCTCTCTCCTAAACTCACTTCAGCTCCTCCACTTTTATTTTTTCTTAAAGTGCAGTGCTTAAACCAGCCATATTATTCCATCTGGGGCCTTAGCAGTAGAGAGAGAAATAGGAAAAATACTTTACACTATGGCTAGAGTTCTGTTTGTGCTACATACATAAGTGTATTTTTTGAGACAGCAACGATATTGTAGACTCATTTTTACTTTAATTTTACTGAAAACCCCAGAATCTTTCTCAGAGTCATCAACTGCCCTACACAAAGAAAGGCAATCTGTGGAAAGTCGAACACTTTTCCTAGCTGAATCTTTGTCTGGTTTCTTCTAACAACTGGTCTCTGTCTAATTTTCTAGCAATTTCTGTATTCTACCTATAGTATATATTGATGTACACACAGGCTGGGGAACGAGAGGCTGGAAAGCAGTGCTGAGGAAAGGGACCTGGGGATCCTGGTTGATGTCAAATTGAACACGAGTCAGCAGAGCCCTGGCAGCAGGAGGGCTAACCCTGTCCTGGGGGACATCAGGCACAGCATCGCCAGCCGGGCAAGGGAGGGGATTGTCCCACTCTGCTCTGCACTGGGGCGGCCTCACCTCGAGTGCTGGGGGCAGTTTTGGGTGACACAACATAGAAAAGATCTAAAGCTGTAAGTGAGGATCCAAAGGAAGGCCACAAGGATGATGAAGGGCTTTGAGGGGAAACCATATGAGGAGTGGCTGAGGTCACTTGGTCTGTTCAGCCTGGAGGAGACTGAGGGGAGACCTCATTGCAGTCTGCAACTTCCTCATGAGGCAAAGGGGAAGAGGGGCAGGCACTGCTCTCTTCTCTGTGGTGACCAGTGATAGGACCCAAGGCAATGACCTGAAGTTGGGTCAAGGGAGGTTTAGGTTGGCTATTAGAAAAAGTTTATTCACCCAGAGGATGGTTGGGCACTGGAAATGGCTCCTCAAGGAAGTGGTCACAGCACCAGCCTGACAGAGTTCAAGAAGTGCTTGGACAATGCTCTCAGGCACATGGTAATGGGGTGTCTTGTGAAGGGCCAGGAAATGGACTTCGATGATCCTGATGGGTCCCTTCCAACTCAGGATATTCTGTGATACTACATTCATCATTAACACATTTCACAAGTCCATTTACCTGAATATTAAATTAAACAAGACCAAAATTTCCCTAAAATACATTTTGGCAGTTATTAATTTCTTTCAGCTTGATAATTTATTGACTCAAATTTAAACTCAAACACTGTAATTCAACAACAGCTTTCGGTCTCTGCTGAGTATCACTATTCACTGGCAAATAAGAAAGCAACAGATTTCTTCCACTTTACATACAAAAAACCACATGATGTTAGAATTGATTCAAGGATAAAGACAAAAGTTTTCTGAATTCACTTGCAACTAGAAGGATTTCACCTGAAAACATGCTTAAAAGACTCAAATTTCAGAGGAGATGTCTATGTATTCAAAAACCGGAGACAGCAAGCAGTCAATGTTTTTTCCTGGGTTCTTAATAATTCAAATCACCCACCTCATAAACTCACTAGGTGGCACTGCATGCACATCAAGCTGCAACAACTTCTGCATGACCAGAAATTCAAGAATGGCTTAATAAAATACACCCTGAATCACAAAGTATGTGTACATATTTGTGGCCTCACATAATTATTTCTTATAATAAAGCTATTGGAAACTTCTGTCTGAAGTGAGGATAATCTGTTTGTCAACACAATTTGCAATTTCAGGAACTAACACAAGACCAAGTAAAAGCTACTTTAAGTGCGTGCCTGTTAAATTCAAAGTCATACATCTTTACGTAGGAATCACAGTGTAATCATGAGGCAAATTACTCATACAAGTAAAAACTATAAACAAGAAGTATCTGAAGAATTGGTTAATATAGTAGTACATTAGGAACTCTGTAACTGTGATAAGTATTTTAGAAATATTGCCTTGTAAAGATGTCAGCTTATAGGCTTAAATCCATGCCCTGCTAGCATGATACTTAGGCAATTGATTTACACACATACAGTATCCAATAAGAGAATTTCAGTAAATCCTTTAAGTCATGTTTGAAAATGGTACTTAATTAAGGTCATAACAGGAGAATTATGAACTGCATATTCATCCCTATAAGAAATAAAACAGAAAATTGAAATAAAATCAAGTCCTTTGCTGGAGAGTTGTGAAACGTTCCTGTTTGATTTGGAAGTCTTTCTGCTCTCCACTACAGTACATACTATTTGTAAAATGGCTGCTATGTATATTAAGAACAAATAATTTTATTTGCATAACTACGTTAACCCATGCACAAAGATAATTCCTTAAATATGGAGAAAGTTCAAAAACCAGAGGCAGTACAGGCACAGGTCTGTTCAGATCACGACCCTGATGAGGAAGCTCTACTGTTTTTAGCACCTGAGTACTTTGCAATGCATTCTACCATATATATAGCATAGGCAGAACCAGATTCTGATACACAGGGCAACTTCATAGGGAAAGAAGGAGTTGGGCATGAAAGGGATGCTTACCTGCTGGAAGTCAAACATTTGAAAAGCAGAATCATACCATCAGAACACTCTTAATAAGGAATGCACTGAGTGGTAGTGTTTCTAAGCAATTTGAACAACCAGAAGGATGCTAAAATAACTGAACTGGCCACACTCATTCTGGCACCAATTCTGAGTAATACTTCCATAAGCAAATGCACTGGAATATGCAACTGATGTGGCACCTTCCATTTCAAGCAAATTCACTCAACTAGAGATCCTGAAGGCATTCAACCTGAACTGTCAGCCAGAAGTTACCTAGTCTTTATGCTGTTTTCCAACTCTAATACAAGTCAAAATATAGTATGTAAATGTCAATAGAGAAAAAGAAAATATGGTCATAAAGAAATTTTTATATGGGCAGATATTTTTACGAACTTACTTTTGTGCTGTTAAACTCCAAAGGAATTTTTCCTAAAGCAATGTCCTCCTTTAAAGGCCAGTGTATCATCTATATTTTGCAAAAAGAAAGGGACTGACTAATCTAGAGCTTTTCTTCAAATTAGATGAATTTTCTTTCAGTTCTAATTTAATTTTCATGTAAAAAAAATTCTGCCTATATTAAAAATTGCACCAAAGAATGATTTACTGTGTGCTCTTACTAATCTGTAAAAAAAGCAATTTGCAATGATATCGCAATTTTCTCAATATTAAGAAATAATAGCACACAGTATGTAGCAATCATTTACTGGTTTTCATTTTGCAAAAATTAAGCATTTTCGTAAAAGGAAATTATCTTATATCCTAATTGGAAACTCACTATTTAATCCAGGCTAAAGGTAACTAAGGATATCTCATATTGCAAAAGTGTTCTTTTCATGAGATTAACACAAGACAAAATTCTCAAATCCGGATTAATTTAAACAAGCAAAAGTATACCTATTCACATTTACAGCAGGAGCTGCAATGAAGTAGAATTAGTGCTTTTGCTTCAGGTTTGATCGTAAGTTCCCTTATAGAATATAGTTAGAAGACACATCACTAAATATTAGAAAATCATTTGAGAGAAAATAGTTATCTACTTGTTAACAGGATTCCTCCACTCATACACACTCCCCTCCAAAAAGTTAATTCTCAAAAAGATGTACAAACACACAAACACTCCTAACTGGATAATAAACAGATTTATGCATATTTTCCAAGCTAATGAACAAAAAGCCCAAAGCAAAATTTGGGGTGTGGGGGAGAGAGGGCAAGGATTTTGCCAATTTTGCAAAATTCAAACCTAGCATCAACAGATTAAGCCACCAAAAAGCAGATACTATTCTTCAACACATGGCCATAGATGTTCAGCAAATACTTTGTCCAGGCTAAACAAAATGTTTTTAATTTTTTTAAATTTCAGCTTAAAGAATTAGCTTATTCCTGCTTTTGCTATGCAGAATCTTTTTGTTCCCATTTTAAAAAGACATTTAATAAAAATAAATAAAACCACATTGCCAGTATTTGCTGGGCAATGGCTAATCTCACTTGGATACATCCTTTAAATTAAATATTCAAGAGACAAGAGCTATCCAAATTAATTTCCAATGACAATTTCTTCTAGAAGAAAGCTAATGCATTACCATTTAGTTACAAGACTACAAACATGAGTTTGGCCCAAAGCCCACTAAAGTGAATGGAAAATCTCACACTAACTTCAAAGGACTTGGGATCAGTCCCTATAATAACTACATGAAGAACATTCCATTTTGGGTGATGCAGCCACATAGCAGTGGTTAATAAAGTCAATGTGTGTTTTTAGTGGTTGGAGCTTTTTTCAGGAAAGAGTTATACTAGAGTACTGAGAAGCAAATAGATTCATCTGCCTAATAAGTTATTAAAAAAAAAAAAAGAAAGAAAGAAAAAGCATAAGGTCATGTAGTACCCAGGCCCTCAGGGTACCAGAAGGCTGTGAGTAATCCCATATTATGCCACACTAATCTAATAAGAAAAACCTCACCATAGTAGGAATTCTCTTTGTCTCAAGCTGTAAAGTTAATTTTACTGTAATCTTTTACAAAGCATTTAGAGATGAGCATGCTCAGCTGGCAGGCAGTCACTGCCACCAAAGCTGGCCAGCACTGTGCATTCGGAATGGAGGCTGAACTTCCTGTGGGTTCCTGCCTCTGGCAGCAGGAGAAAGCTTTTCAATGACTGTTTCCATCACCCCCTACCCATGACAATGGATGCTGTCACCTACTAATGAGAACCAAAGATTGCATTCATAAAGGATGAACACCATATTTCTTAAATAATACTTCTCGGTGAAAGAGTTACTTAAAAATATATGCTATTTATATGCTTAACGGAAGTCATTTAGAGAAAACAGAATTTTTGAATAATAAAGTGGGTTCTCTTTATTATATGAAATAATCATTATATCACAAAAAATTACAAAACCTCATTTCTATTTCTTATAGGAAATTTCTGTATGGGTCTTCTTCCACATCAAGTAACTTTCAGGTTTGCATATCTGCAATTCTGTTTCCACTATTTCAAAAACATAATTTTACCCTTTTTTCTGAATTCAATTATTTCAAAAAGAGCAAAGGAAATTGGCTAATGGACTATACAAGAATAAACTAATAAAACTGACTGTGTAAAGTAAGGAAACAAAAACAATGAGACAAAATATTTTCCTCTCTAGTCACTGCTCATTTCTTGAACCAATGAAAGACATAAAATTTCTGACAAATTGTGATTTTTAATTTGATGGAACTGACTGAAGTACTAAACTGCATTTCCTTCTTGATATCCATTCAAAATAACTACAAAGTCTTGTATCATGGTAACCGTACAAATTAAACTGGACAGAAAAAGATGTAATGTACTCTAACATTCAAATAACAAAAGAACAAATATTGGACTCACTGTTATTTGAATTATTACATCAGAAACTAATTGAATTCATAAATTTTATGCCAACCAGAATCTGAAATTTAGATTATCTTACTATCAAGTTGCAGCTGACAATTAACATTAAAAAAAAAAAATCAGGGAGATAACTAGATGCAAAGAATAGGCTAGCAGACAGTAAAACCAAGTTAAGCTTTCTGTTTCTTAAAGACAATTAATGATGGGGCTAAATCACAAGTTAAGCTTCCAGAGTCAGAGAAACAATAGCACTACTGCCAGATCTTAAAAAAAAAACAACAAAAAGGCCAAGGAAAATGCAGAAAACACTTTTTTCATTACACCATTATTAAATTAGAAAACATACTTGTGAATGTACAGAAAAGTAGCATTTTAATCCAGTATACTTACATTATTGCATTCTCCCAGGAAATACAGTGCAAATCCATCAGCTTTTGTAGCTGCCAAAGTAATAACAAAAGAAATAATTGTACTCACAGGGATAAATCGAACTTACACAACATCTTTGAGGTGAAACCACAGATTCAATTCCACTTAGGACAAACTTCTTCCATTCTAAAGGTTAAGGTCTTTTGCTGCATCCCCTAAAACCTGCAAGAGTCTACAAAGTTAGAGGTACCACAGAGTTCTTGTTTTTTTCATTGACGTTTAGTGCATTCTAAAAGATAATTAGAAACAAGTTCTTTATACATCTATACTCCAAGGCCTAATGTCTGTAAATGCAAATTAAGTTATACAATAGAAGTAACATAAGAAAGTGTATTTACAATATAATGTCAGATACCATTATAATTTCTATGAGTAAAATAAATGCCATTTTTAAATGTTAAGCTATATTTGTCCCTGCCTTAAGAGAGAAAATCATGGGAAAATGAGGAATTACAAATACTGCTATAAAAATGTGTTTCCAAACAAACTGTTTCTATTTTCTGCACCTACCCTGTATTAAAAATACTGACATACAGCAGAAAGTTTATACTTTTTAGATTGCTGCCAGATTCAGATTGTGGTACGAAACAGGATAAAGTCAAGTTCCTTAAACTCTCAAAAGTTTAGAGTCAACCAACCACCATAACTTACCCTCAAAATCAGAACAGCATATAGCAGACAATGTTTTCCACCCTGCTTTACGCAACAGGCTTGGATCCTGTGTCTGTCTTTCCAAAAGTTAATAAATATTCTAGCCAGTAAAAAGACATATCTGGTACCTATTGTCTTATGAATGAACTCAAGAATCCTTTTAGTACATTTCAGGGGAAAAATTATACTTGTGTGCAATCAAATCAAATGGCTTTCTTAATTTCTTTGACACAAGGAAAAAAGTTCCACTTGTTCATTGTCAGCTGCGCAATACTGGTAAGAGTTGAGGGCATGGTAATTTGCATTCAGATTTTAAATCCTTCAGCTGTAGTACCTAAATATATTGAGCTACAAGGCAAATGAGTACTGTAAAGGAAATAACATACAAAAAACCCTCCCACCTGCTTTACAAGAGGAAAAAAAAAACTGTAAAACATAAGCACTCTGTTTTGTCAATTCTCACTTGCTGTGTATTAACAAATTTGATTTGCTGTGAGTTGGACATCAATATCCAAATAACAGCTTAAGAAAAATCAGTAGAGAAAAAGTCCTTTTAAAACATCATATTTATAAACCAGAACTATTACTCATCATTACAAAATGATGAAGTAGCTGGCACGGTAAAACCTATCTAAAGAGTTGACTGAAATCTACTGTGACACTTCCTATTGTACTCTGAGTACATCCACTTTGGCTAAAATGAAGCCAAATTACACTTTTATTGTTATTGAGAGTTTTTTGTTTTGAATTTTTAACTTCTGATCATACGTAGTATTTTCTTACCACAAAAGGTACTTACATCAGATAGGAAAAAAAGGGTTAAACAACTGATTTTAATTTGAGGTCACACAAAAGATATGCCTTCTTCCAGTGACATTTCAGTTTTGTTTCAAAAGGAGTTTAAGTATGCAGTGGTATTACCAATAGTGGGGTTTTTTTGGTTTTTTTTTTTTTACTTTCAGTATTGAAGTTGCAACACCATCACAACCAGAATAGTCTATTCTATGGTTCATTCAACATGAGACTCTAATTTGGGAATTGGATATGCAACTCTCTCCAAAGATGAAATTCACTTAAGTGCAGCTAGGGATTCACTGAGGGACAGAAGATGAAGTAAGTTCACACTGAGAGTACATCCAATGAGAACACTGTTATCCTTCACTACCTTTTTTTATTAATTAAACCACGTAAGAAATGTGCTGTGCACTGATGCTGAGTAACAGCTCAGAGACATCTGATTCTCTTTCTTACCTATTTTAATGATGCTGCTCAGTTCATACAGAAGCAGTTGATTATCTCCTCCTGTATCCAGGCGCTGTTCTATGTAGCTGTTTAATTCGTACACTACACCTTGCATATTCGTATCCTGGTACTATGGAAGCAAAGATGAGAAGAACATTTTAGAATAACTCAGATGTATTTTGCAGGTTTTAAACATACAAATTCATTAAACATATGTTAAGATTTCAATACTGAGTCAAGCAGAACTGTCCTAATCCAGCTGCCTGAAGAACAAGGTCACTGCTAAGCAAGAGGCACAGCACTCCACTCTCTGTTCCATTAGACTCTTCTTCAAAGCATATTGACAACATCACTGAGCAATTAATAATCGCCTAAACTGGGCCGGGGTCACGGACAATGTCTAAAGAAAATGAGCGAGATGACAATTATAAAGTAAGTAGCCTTCAACTCCTTCCTTTTAAGCTCCTAGTCCACCAGGAAAGGAAGCAAGAAACTGCCTTAGCAAGCATCTTCCACCTCAGATTCATGTGCCAAATGACAGAACTGTGCCAAGCACCAGAGCTTTTAGGTGGCGGTAGCTTAGGAAGCTCAGCCTTTCAAATACAGAAACCATTAATATCAACCAAGGGAAGGACAAAAATCATGAGTCATAATCGTGCCAGCCACCGTGGCCTCATAGGTATTTGTTTCAACTGATGATGGCAGACACAAATCAAATCTGTTGGCAGATTACAAATCAGTTAGGATATTTAGATGGGAGCCATGGGGTGCTGATTGCTGGTATGATGGAACAGCATGATATGGTTAAAATCTCACAGGAAAGGAGATGCAGCCTCCCTTCAGGGGCCCAGCTGCATTTGTTTATCCATTTCCCAAGTTCCGAAGGGCTGATAAAAACGGCAGTAAATGTGTATGTGTAGCATGACAGCATCATGAACAATAATTTCACAGAAAGCAGTACTTGGCACTAAGTAAAGATTCATTACGCTGCCTAAAACTGGTAATGTGTTAACTGAAGAAAGTAATATGGTCAATTACTTACTGAACTCCATGATGCAGTAAATTACACTGCTTAAACTAAAAATTAAGCTGGTGATATTTAGACAAATTAACATTGCTTGAAAGACTAAGGCTTATTCTCCTACTCATTCATACTTCAGAACCAAATTTAATATAGATCAGACTAATATAAACTGCTGTGGGAAATACCATAAGTGTTCAGAGTACCACAGTCTACTTCACTAGCACTCCCATGTTTCTGTGCATATATGTAACTCTGCTCAATGTTTTTCTAGATCTTCTCTGTCTGTAAATGTGGGTAAACATTGTGACACTTACTGATGTTAAGATTAAGCACAGTACATTTCATGATATAACTTTTATTCCTACTATTGCTTTCATGCATAAAACACACTATGTCATGAATACAAAGCATATAAAGATGTATATATTCAGGATATATTTTGCTGCTTCACCTCAAAAAAACCCAAAAAGCTCCACAAACAAAAAATCCAAAGTGCTTGCTGGATAATATCAATTCCCAGTTTCTTTAAATTAAGCAGATTTTAATCTTGACTTTAAAATGGCCCCTGAGAATATACAGTCTTTGCCATGACCTCTTCTTAATCTATTAATCTATTGTTCCACATGGACATATTAGAACATTTGAGTCCTAGGCTGTCCAAATATTCTCAATGTATAACAAACCTGACACTTCATAATTCTTTCTGTAAAATGATGTGATGATTATACATTTTGACAGCGATGTAAGGTCACACTGCATAAATGCATAAACTGCTGCAAGTCTTGAGTTTACAATACAGCATGCCACTACCAATATTAGCACCATATGGCAGCTGGCAAGCTTCCACTGCCTGTCCTCTGTTGTGTCCCACATTTACTCCTGTATGATTATTATTCAAAGGGAGAAAACAATAGCATCGTTTCATGCAAGTGGAGCTTTTATACTCACAATATGTAGCCATAAAGCAGGAAAATGGTGAACAAGAGTCTACACTATTCAGATGTGCTAACCCAAATCTGCAGAAGTATGTGTAGCCACATACCCTAAAGCAACAACAGCTAATCAAGCACACATGCACAAACCCTTTATCATGTGGAAAAATGCCTTCTCAGAACTTGGAAATGAATACATATCTCTTCGCCTGTGACGCACAGTCAGGATTTAAATCAAATCTTCAAAGGTTAAAGCTAATACGTTAAGAGAACGCATCATCAAAATGAGCCCATTGGCATAACAGCCACAGCAGAATAACTACTTTCCCTCTAATCAAGCAGCAGTTCCACATGCATAGTAATTACATAACAGCTATGTGCCCTTTATCCTCACCTCTGCAACAGATGCTTGCAAACGTTTGGTAAGCAGGGCAAATGACTGCCCGTACCCACGTCACTGAAGAGATGGCAGCTGCCTAAGGCAGGAGGCTGTTACACGGCACGTGTCTGGCACTGACCATCTGTGGACCCACAACTGGCCAGATGAATACAACTTGTCCAGATTCACAATTAACTAATTCTATCACTTAGCTCAATCATCAACAGAGAATGACTCCATCACGCTGTGCAATGGTTTTCCTTTTATTACAGTAGAGTTACAGAAAGAGTTTTTTTTATTAGGTCCTAGGCATTTTACATTGGATAACCGCAATTATATTTGGTTGAAAAGCCACAACAGTCTTTATGAAACCATGCATTTAAACACTGAATAAGTCAGCAGAAAACTCTGATACAAGCACTACCCAGTGTGGTTGCTAACAAAGACTTGGGCATATTTGGTGTAAAACTTACTTTGGGAAACAACTGCTCAAAAAAATTCAACACAGTTGGTGAAAAAGGAGTATTTATTGTATATTTATACTATTATATGGAGTAAGTACAATTTCTTAATTTGCAATTTAAACATTATTAATACTCATCAACTTTTCCTTAATTCATTCTTCCCATTGCTGATTTCCTTCTATTTAAGATTCAGTGTCTACAAGTATTTTGGCATACTTACTGCAAAATTCTGAATTTCAGTGACATTACATAAAATAATTCAACTGGACTAAAAACTAGTTTAGCACTATCACACCGGCACCATATTTCTAGTAGCTGTGTATATTTTAAAGCTATGAAAATGGACTAACAAATAAGAAGGGAAATCATGTTATAAATACTCATTATTAAAAATTTTAAATATGAAATAAGGTTGTTTTAACAGGATTTATGTAAAAATGTTTATATGGTTCTTAGTCTTTAGAACATTGCAGTGCAATAGAAGACAACAACTCGTGACAGGTGATTTAAGAAAACTTTTGTGACTTAGAACTAAACAAGGATACTAAGAACATAAATGTTAAAGGAGATACTGAAATACTGTAGAGTGAGATGGATTTTAAGTATTCATTCTAAATAATTAAGACACATGGAGAAACTAATATTCAAGTACACAATTTGATATCTAAAGTAAAAAAAAACCTGAAATGAAAATTAATTTCCATGCTTTGATGCTCATAGGGCAGCTGTGCCACAAGCATTTTATGCTTTTGCAGGAACAAAAAAGCTCTTCTGCTGCAACAAAAAGCCTTCATTAATACAGCAGAGGGTAAATAAGTGCCAACATAATCCAGAAGTTGATCTGTTTTCTCTGAAACTTCTTAAAATGTCTTATGAACAGCCACTAGAAGAGTAAGTTTCTATGTAATGCTTGCTCCCTACTACAGAGCTCTTTCTCCAGAGCAACAAATGCCTGGTTCTGCAACAGAACCTGGACCTTTTGCAGGCTTCAAAGTGTATGACCCTATCACAGACTAGAGTTAGAATAAATAAGCAGCCCAAACTCCATTTAATGTGGAGAGGGATAGCCAAATGTACTTTGGGGATGAGATGCAGAAATTCAATGGATGAGAAGGGAAAAAAAACAAATAAGCAAACTTGAATATCCTCAGAAAACCGTGCTATCCCAGGTTTCCCTTATTTCATTTGCAATGCCAGAGGAGCCAGGAGGTGAGGGACAATACCTGATTCTCACCACTGTGCAGGCTGCCTGGATGGAGTGTACAATAAGAGCCTCAGCAATGCTGAGTGACCTGATGCTGTACGTGTTGTATCCAGTGCCACCAACTGTATCCAATTGTGAAGCACTCTAGAGGTGTCACAGGGGGCCAACACAGATGGAGAGGCACTTGAAACTAAGGACATATATTTAATCCAAGACATGTAAGCAGGCCAAAAAAAAAGAAAAAAAAAAAGAAAAAAGAAAGAAAACCCAAACAAACAAAGAGAAACACCTTAAACAAACAAAAAAAACTCCCACCAAAAGCACAAAACACAAACAAGCTAACCACAAAAAACCAATGAAAACAGCCTCAAAAAAACTAACAAAAATGCTTTGTGAGATCAAAATTACATTCTTAGGAAAAAAAAATTAACTCCGTTGTCCAGGTAAGACAGATAAGGATCTGTTGGGGCAAATAGAGGTTCTTGTAAGGAACCTCAGTTCTTGAACGGTAAGAAATCACTAAGAAAAAAGGATGTACATAGGCCAAGGACATTGTACAGAGACACAGGACTTTAAAACACCTATTCTCTATCTGGTTACAACAGTAAATATTTTAGATAACCAGCTTCTTCAAACCACCTAAATTAAGCTGTCAATGGCACATCAAAACTTGCAGATAATGAATTCAAGTGATTCTGTGCAACATTTTACACAAAAGAATGTCCTTAGGCAGGGACTGGATTTCAACCAAGGTTCTTCAGTCATCTTTTTAAAACTGACAGCTCCTCTCTTCTCTATTAGCACACTACAGAACTCAACCAAAAACAACCAAAATCTCCTCATAAACTTCCAGCTAACACAAGTTTTCTTTCCTATAAAACTAAAGTCTTGGCAACAAGAGTCATCAGGGAAAGAATTTAAAGATAAACTAAAAAAATCCTCTAAATAAACAAGAACAGTTGTTTGAATCGTTAATGGTCTGGATTAACTTAACATTTGATTGAGATGTCAGTCAAAAATATTTCATGTTAAATATTTTCATACTTGACCAGAAGTATAAAAAGACAGGTCTTATATACCTACATTCTCAATTCCATTGATACTTGCATTATAAAAATGACTTAATAACAGCAACACTTCTGTACTTCTTAAAAACAAGAACTGTTGTCACAAAAAGAAGCAAACAAACTATTTGATGCCTTTTGCTGAAATGGATCAGCTTTCCCTTCTCTCAGGTAGCATTATGAAAAATCCCATATGCACAGTTACCATCCTGATTTAAGACACTTGCTCTATATAATTTTCCAGTTGCATCCATAACTTATCTTCTGGAAAGATAATCAATACTCAATTACTTGTATCTTTTCTAAAGAAATACTGTATGTCCTTTAAGAATTTTGGCACTACTTTATTTGCCCACATAAGAAGTAGGTTTTTAAACTAAAGAATATTCTTCTGTTTCCTTTTCTTTTCTTCCTCACAAAGGAATGTAACTAGAAAGGAACACATTGGTGACTAAATCCAGTCCCTTGAAGGCAAACACAGCCTTGTAAGAGACATTTAGTTTAAAAGTACCTAAAATATTAATTCCATGTGTCACTACACTTTACCACAATGAGTATTCAGACATCTAGTGCAGAAACAAAGAAGGCCAGACCTGTATTACAATAGTCACCTACTTCTTTAAACACAAGAAATTATTTTATTTTAGTTATATTTATGGTTATATATAGTTATATATGATATACATTTATAGTTATATATTATATATAGATAGATACAGTGTGTATATATATAGTTGTATACTATTTAGTTTATTTTAGTAATGTTATTGCACTTCTGATGACCAGTGGGCATAAAGAAAGAAATGTCTGCATAAAGGAAAAAAAAAAAAAAAAAAAAAAAAA
>VZTJ01001769.1:0-96631 GCA_013397795.1 Orthonyx spaldingii | reverse complement strand
AAAATGTCTGCAAAAAAGAAAAAAAAAAAAAAAAAGACAAGACAACCTATTTAATTAAATCGATACTAAAATTCATTCAGGTCATTTTTATGTGTAGTGAGATAGGTTGTGTACATGTTTGCCATGCATGTTTATGTGTACTGCTACCTTTTCTAGGCCTGGTACTTTCACTGGCTGCAATATTTTGCAATGTTTATCTGCACTGATGGTTAGTTCCCATCTTGAATGGAAACTAGTGCTTGTTATTTTGGGGCACAGATAACCACGAGATAACTACATTCTAAAAACAGTGAAAACATATATAAACTGCACATGTCAAGAAACAAAAATATGGATCTAGACTTCATTTAAAAAATAATTTAAAAACACAAAATCCCCAACCCTACAAAAGGGTAATCAAACTGCTTGTTTCAAGGGGGAAATGCCGAGGCAAGGATGTGAAATCCTTGGACTGAAGAAAGTGGTAAGCAATTTTACAGTGCAGAAATGGCTTTCAGAGGAGTAATGAGCTTGGAGAGGAAACTCAAAAAAAATCAGAAGAGGTAACTGGGCTTGGCTGGAGTAACCAGTTTTCTTTAAACTTGGACATTGGAAAGCAAGCAACTATAAAGAGTAATCTTAGCTGAGGTGATTCATTTTAATGCTTGTACATAGCCCCAGAGAAAATTGCTCCTACATGCACTTGTCTGACGTCTATTCTTCTTGTTTTGACTGGAGAGGACATGGGTTAGAACTTGCAGGGTAAATAAAGTTTAGCATTGCAGCACCATACACAGGTATTTATGAATTTTTTCTTCACTCATCAAACACCTTCATGACAAAGCTAAAGAAGGGAAAATACAAGATGACGTTTGGCAGCACAGGCCCTGTTATGATGCAAACCAGCTCTCTTCCTCTGCATAGAAAGGACTTGCTAGTTTTGAAGGCACACATTTCCCAGCCTTTTTATGTAGCTGATTTCCAAGCCTCAGAGAGATGGTGAACTCCTCTCCTAGAAAAAGCTTCTTGCCCCATAGCCCCCACTCGCTGACATCCATTCTAACCTTTCCATCAGCTCCTTCCCTCCTACCAAATGGTAACACTGAAATAAATTTCTTCACAATAGGAAAAATAAATCATAAAAAGCAAAGGCTTCGCTTATGAGAAAAGAACATTATGATTGCATAGAAGTAACCATATAATCTGTTATTAACTGTAAGGCTCATAAAACTGCATGAATATCTCAATTATATCACCTCTTCAGATTATATAATAAAACAGCATAATGAGCTTCAGTTTAACTTGACAAGGCTGAATACTGCTCCTCTTTTTAAAAAGCTTTTTATAAAATGACATTCCCTCCTAATACTTGACTTGCAAGCACTCTAAAGACACCGTGTACAAAATTAAAAATAAACTTCATTTTCCTACCACTGTTGCTTATCACTACCACAGTATTCACAAGGCTTTCTTTTTAAAGAAATCAGCTTATACAAGCGTCTTCTCGTGACAATAGGTGCAATGCCATTTGCAACACTTCTAAAAGCTAAATATATATTTATATATATATTTATATTTGTTCTAGTTCCCCTAACTTTTTGATTAATTTGTTCTCAGTTCTGGGGCGGAGTGAAAACATTTAAATCCAATCTTTAATAAGGAGATACTACAAGGAATGAGCTTGCTTTGCCAATGTGTCATAAAGAGCCCAAACCTTTATTATCAGTTGCACAGTGAAGATACATGCAATTACTGCAACTATTTACTGAAAACACACTTGCTAATTCTGTGACGGCAGTGACATACTGTGAGGGGTGCTGGCTGGTGCCAAGGCAGCTACCAAAAAGCCTCAAGTCCAAAAAGGGGAAAGGAGAGGATTAAAGTATCATTCCTGTTTCCAAGAATAAAGTACTGTAAATGAGCAAGGCACTTGCTAGGTAATAATTTTCTGGTGTTTATATGGTAAACTTCTGCAAAGTGAACTGCTGTTGGCATTGCCAGAGTTTACAAAGCAAAGGTACTTGCCAAAAGGCAGCTTCGCTGGAAGTATTGTTCAAGTAAACATCGAATGGAAAGTTATTAAGTAAAATGAACAGCTAATTTTGCCGTGATCATATCAGGAACATTGAGTATTTTCACTTAAACTTCAGAATCTGAGGTACAAAAGAGCACACAGTGATCACGGGAAACTTAGCAGCACGTAGAACAGAATCCTGGCTATAGTTCATGAAGGAATGGGGTTATTTTTGCCAACTGAAAAGAATAACATGTCTCCAAAGCACACTGTTTTCACTAATGTTGTCAAAGAACTGCATCTTTAGTCTAGATGTGCATGAATACATATGCACTTAGTGCTCAAACTCACACTCCTCTATTTTCTTTTGCAGATGCAACAGCAAAATAACAAAGTATTCAGCTTATGTTTTCTTCATCCAAGTACTTCAATAGTTGGTTTTCTTTCTGAAATCCCTCTGCCCAGAAAACCAATTATGTAGCTAGGATGGATGGGATCAGCCAACACACATCTGTACAATAAGGAAGCAGAAGAAACTCAGCATTTCCAAGGATGTTCCCAATACTACATCATGCAAAAAGGAGATTCTGTCCCCAGTTACATATATTTCATAAACACTGGAAACTAGTATTCAGAAAAAAGTTCACAGGTTCACTGGTCACAGATGCTCGTGAGGTATTTTGTAACCAGAGCTGTTCTTATGCCAAAAGCAGTCCACAGGAATCAGGAAATCTTTCCCCTCCACCACCCATCAGATGCTATGTCAGGCTAAACGAGGAAATCTTTACATATAAGTTCTGAACACCAAAATATTTACAAAATTGCCATTAGTAGACCAGAATTAAAAATAATAAATTTTGAAAAGCTTCTTTTCTATTCCACAATTCTCAAAATTTAAAATATATGCAAGCTTTCTCCTCTTTTCTCCTACTTTCTCCTCTCTCTTTCTTTCAAAAACTTGAAATGAAGTGCCAACATCCACGTTTGCTGCTTTATTTTTTCTA
Source organism: Orthonyx spaldingii (assembly GCA_013397795.1). Taxonomy (NCBI): domain Eukaryota; kingdom Metazoa; phylum Chordata; class Aves; order Passeriformes; family Orthonychidae; genus Orthonyx; species Orthonyx spaldingii. The sequence continues at coordinate 93,634 of VZTJ01001769.1, read as the reverse complement.
CTAAGAAGCTAAAAATGATAATATATTCAAAATGCAATTCCTATACAACAGGATTGCAAAACTTCTATTTCAAATTTTTTTAGATTTTCGAAGTGTGAAACTGGAACATAAAACCCTTGGAAATACTGAAATTTCCTTCCAACAATTAAGGATTTTTTTCAGTATATTCCTATCTTGTTTTCTAGCTAACATGGTATTTTTAAGCAATCGGTGATTTAATTCTGCAATAAATTTCCTTTCACTAAACTTAATTTTACCTTCCCTATGATACAAGCTTCTTCTTGCAGACATTTTCAGGAATTAAAAATGTAACACTTAATGACTTCAAAACTCATAATTCTTCAGTCAGCATGAACATGTCTTTTTGTCTGAAAAACATTACTCATGTACAGAACTTTTCTAATTTCAATTCTAATTTATGTTCATATTTTAATTAAACTGGTATCTGAGCTGCTGCTGAAGAAAGAGGATGTATTACAATGGTCTACATTATTATATATGGCATTATTCAAAAATACAACAAACAAACAAACAAACCTGTTAATTTGTAGCATGGTGTATTAGTGAGTACCTTCAAGTACTTTACTTTAAAAAAAGCCAAACCAAATAGCAGTGCAACACTGTACACATACCAAGTGCACAATGATTGATGGCTAAAAAAACAAGGGAGAAAATGTTTACTTAAGAACATCTGAAGTATCATCTGCACTCCACTGATTCCAGGGCTTCAAGTGACAGCCCATCCATCTTTAGGAAACTCTAAGGCACTAGATATGACTTTGAGGGGCTGAGATGGCTGCAACCAGTCTGAGAGACACAGGGGGTTACTAGCAACGCAGACTTGGGGGGGTTCAGGGTTTCAGAACTTGCTTTCTTTGCCTTAAATAGCTCAGATGTGGTAATCAAGACATATTCTGTAACTCTCTTTTACAGAGTTTTAGGTAAATGTTAATCTACTAAATTAATGACAATTAAAAGGAACTTTCCCACATACATAATTAGAGCTTCTGAGATTTTTAGGTAGATCTTTAGTTATTTTGAAATCAAAACAACATATATATATAGCTATACTACTAACAATAATTCTAGATTACACCGAAAGGTACTCACTGCCATAACAGTAACATACTAAGGGATGAACAAAAACCATATTGAAAATTAATGAACGACTAAAACATACTAATTTTCACCTAAACTCTCAAGACCTTATAAATCCATGGAACATCATATATATGGAAAACCTCTGCTTGAATAAACTCACTTTAGACAACATTTAACCTCTTTTTTGTAGACACGTATGAGGTGAACTTCAGTTCCCCCTTATCGCAGCCCTCTGCTCACAAAACTGAGGTTTCCACTACCAGACTTAGTTCTCCACTCCTTCCACACTCCAGCATTTTTCAAAGGACTTCTACTGAGAACGAGACCACCCAGCCAGTTTTTGCAGTCTTTCAACCTGACCTATTTTTAATATGTGCCTGACATGACTGTGCTTCTCCTGGGAACATGAAATAGTTCATGCAAGATATTCAAGAAGTGGAGCAAAACAGGACTATGATTCCACCTCAAAGTTCTAAGTGCTCTCCATCTTTTGGAGTCCTTCAGGATGGCTGGACTCCTCTAGGGGCAACAGATTGTCCTGTACTGATCTTTACTCATTCATAACAAATGTACTCATTTCTAACAAATCCCTGTAATTAGTCCTCAACCATGGACAGATATTCTGCAGGACACAGTATCAATCAGATGTAAAGCTAGGGTTAGGAATCTATTACTGAATATGTTTTTTAGGATTTTAACATTACATTTCATGCAGAACACTGCAAAATATTTTAAATTAGCGAATTTAACTCATCATACCATACCATATCTCAAAAGGGAGCTATTAAATAGGGCATTTTTCTTCCATTCTTACGCTTGCCATCTATTGAGGCAGTTACACTGATTAAATAGTCTGATGTTATGTTCAAAGTCCCATGAATTTCCTGGTTTCCATGAAGTACCTTTTTAAAACTGGATCATGAAAATAGCAGTGGGAGAACTCTAAATACCTTTCAATTTATTTACAGCCAATCAAGTGTTCTTAATATTTATTTTTCTTATTAAGTGTTCTCTAGACAGTCTGTACAGCATTTTTTTCTCTGGAGATCCACTATAACCAGGGAATAGAGTTAAATCTTGATCAGAGTCTATGGAAAAATCATTTCAAGTGAACAGTGGCCACTTCTTTTTAGAGGGAATAGAGAGCAGCACTTACCCTGCTGACTTCTTTAGGAGCCGTTTCATCTAAAAAGAAACAAACCAAAAAATTAGGCACTCTGGGAAGTTTCTAGACTGAATGAAGAACAAGACAACAAACTTCAAACAATTTTTGCACATTTGTACAAAACTTTTCTAGCATGGTTCAATCAAGTGATTGAAATATCCTGAGACTGGCTTGCATTTACAATCTTTTAAAAAACTTCTTGAAATTAGGATAAAGTATTTAGGAATTCTATCCTGACTTAATAAGAATACAAAACCCCATACATTTCAGAATTCAGAGGGAAGTTGGCACAGGCCAGCTAAACACTGCATTTATATTCCAATTCAGTAAATCTATTGGTAGTACTGCATAGTCTGAGAACTAAAGGCCTTTGCTACCAAATATATGCCACCAACATCCTACAAGGAAGCTAGTGAGCAGACTTAGACCTTCTGTTCTGAATGTCCTGTTGACTTCTTTGGATGTGAAAAAAATGTCTTGTAGCCATAAGAAAAGAAGAATATCACTGATGTGATCTAGTATAAAATGTTAAAAGAAAATAGATTTTAAGATTTTATATATATATATATATACACATAGACAACAATATTTTGTCCTTTCAAAAGTGAACAGGCTTTCATGCATTTTTGGTAAGTTTAATACATATAAATAAACCCAGGTACGATATCAGAGCATCAGCTAAAACATTGAGTAGTATTTCTGAAAATGAGAAGAAAGCAGCTATACAGCAAGAACACATCTGCCACAGGAAGAGCTTTCAACTTTCAGTTTAACCACACCAAAAGGAGCTTAAACACACCTTTACAAACCTTCAGTTGCTTCATTGTTTCTGAAAACATGAAGAGAATTATCTGTAACCTTTTATTTGATCCTAGCAATCAAACTATTATACTTTGGAAATTAAAATTAAGTCAGGAAATAGATTTAATGTCACGGAAAATATCATCTGTTTGTATTTGCCAATGGCTCCTCATATCTTGTCATTCAAGATGAACTTTTAAACAATAAAGGTAGAAAAAACCCACATTTTCTAGAAAACACATTTAATACACAATTTCTGATGAAAGAATTCTCTATAGCAGTACAGATTTCTGCTCAAAACTGAGTGATGCTAAGAAAAACACAATATATTTCACAACCATGAGTGAATATTAGTCACCTCTTAACCCCAGTCAAATGATATGCCAGTAATTCACACATGCAGAACACAGACATAAACTTAATTCAGCTATTTCAGGCAATTTTGTTGCTTGCAATGCAATGTGTAACACATGCTCTGCCACATTCAGTGATGTTACCTTCCTGAACCAGACAAATCTCCACACCAGTCACAAGAACAACCAGAGCTATACTCAAAATCCATTTCCCCTACTACCTGATTTCTGACAGTGAGCAACAGGAAATGTGAACAACAGAAAACAGAGTGATGACATGACACTTTCCTTGGCATCTACCCTCAGTTTTCAGTAACCAACGGATCAAGCATTTCTTGAATCAGTGGTGATATTTTTCTGTTTAAAGGATGGGGTTTTCTTCCTCACACTTTTGTGGGGTAGGAGGAGTGCTAGATTTTGTTTGGCTGGTTATTAAACCTGAGTCACCACTCTTCGGCATTCTCAAAAATTTCTGAGCTCCACAGTTCAAATATATAATACGAGGAAAAACTATTTTATTTTGAATCTGTGCATTATGTATTTCATCTGCTGCTCTCTCTTCACCTTATTTATGGAGACTGTGATTCTACAGATCTCTCAAACAAGTCCTTCCCTGCTTCATACCCCATCTAAACCTTTCCTGGTTTGAGAGGTCTGGTCTGGTTTGCTGCTGGTAACTCTCACCACTCCTACTTCCTCCGTCCCACTGCATCTTGCTGGGGTGGGAAGTCCAGAATCACAGGAAATACTGCAGCTCAGGAAAATACAGCTAGGACTTACACAGGGATGATTTAGGGAGTTTCTTTCTATTTGAAATTAATAATTCCTAACATTTTACTTGTTTCTTGATAGTTACTAAACACTAAGCTAACATTTTCAAACATTTATATTCAGTAATACCCCTCTCACTCTCTTTGTCAAAATTATAACTAAGACCCCCTACTCTATGTGTAAAATTACTTGCCCCATGTAAAGTAGTGAGCATTTATCAGAATTAAATTTGCCACCTGTTTTATCTCTCACTCAGTACCCTTAGTACCCTGGATAACTATACCCTAAAAAAACCCTAATAATCTTATCTTCCAAATTAACTTCAAGCCTGCATCCTCTTACCCAAGCCATGATGTATATATTGAAAAACATGGGTAAATCATACTAGTCAACTCCCTCTACTGGAACAAAATCAATTTACTGTAACTTATCAAACATAAATGACTACCATCACAATTCTATCATTTTCACACCATCGTAAGACATAACTGCAATTTCAGCTTAACTACCTATACAATTCTAATTAACAACTGCACACTACACTACAGATATGCATAATAATCATTATGGCAATTAAAGACAACATCCATATGGGAAAGCTTCCATACTAAACTCGGTCATATAAGATAGGAAGAAGCAGAAAATAAGAAAAGGAACAGACAGGAAAAAAACCAACACAACTTTGTGGTTTAGCAAAGCATAAACAAGGTTAGGTTTGGTTTGGCTTGGGATGTTTTTTGTTGGGGTGTGTGTGAAGAGATGTTAAATTGTGTAACTTCATTTAATAGGAAAAATTCAGATTTCATTTTGTACAGTAAAAAAAATCCCATTTCTTACTTGGATTTCTATGAATGTGTTTTAAAAAACAAAACAAAACAAAGATCAATAAGCTTTCGACAATTGCCAGATGCTAAGCCAGAGTAGTCACAAAGAAAACTTTAATGCAAAGCAAGTTTTCGACATCTCAGACATGAAATTTTGAGGCATTTATCATGGAAGCAATTATTCTAATGCCCACTCAGTTTTATCACAGGAACTCTTATGGAAAAACAATATTGACTTTCTCCCTGGTCTTATGCTGTTCTTTTTTCTGTGTATTTAAATACTACTGCTGGTACACCATTGTTGTTGAAGACAGGAAACAAATCCTCAGGATTAATCCTGTTTATGAGATCCCAGATAGCTCTACAGTCAGTTTCCTAAGGAATGTTTTCCCACACAGCAGATGTCAGATCGACCTAATAATTTTTCTTTTGAAAATTTGCTTTAGGCTTCAGATGATAAGACACAAGTTGTTTATAATGCAATTAAGACCAGCATAGATATCTTTGCTGCTTCTTTTTTCACATGACAAGTGTCATATATGTATATATCAATAGAAATTCCACATCAATTTGTGTAGATTGGTTAAATGCTGATCTCACCACCCCAAAATAAGGTCTACCAGGTTTAATTTATCTCTGTGGTAGAATGGCATCAGTTAGATGAAGTTGGTCAGTCTATTTTAATTGCAATTTGCATCCTTGTTTGAGATACTCTGCATCTTTATTTTAGACATCTTGAATCTGGCAGCTTATGTCTCTACTGAATTTGTAAGATGTTTTAAAGACACCTCAGCTGAGGGTGAGTTTCCTAAAGCAGTAACTATCACACATATGCAACAGAAATTTCAAGCCATCACTCAAAAACGTTCTTGATTCTTAATGAACAACATCATTAAGAGCACCTGAACAGCTCTCCTGATTTTCAGCTGTCTGCATTTATTTCACAATTCAGAAGCACTTGTAGTGTTACTTCACAGAAAACTCAGATAGTTTGTTTAAACACAGACATAGAAAGGGAATATTCATTAGATTAATCACTGGTGGCACTTTCACCTGTGTTTCTTTCCCTGAAGCAGGACAAAACATGAATTCTAGCTATTTTACATGACCAATAAGATGTACATTTCTATTTTTAAGTTCCTGAGAAAGGATGCTCCGTTCTTCCTCTTCTTAAGTAACATGCATCAGACAATAAATAAGGCCTGAACTTAAGACTTCACTGCAGATGGTAAGCAGAGAAATATACTGTCTGGCAGGTATCCTAAGATTTTTAATTCACTCTTTTGCATATAAGCAAACAGGGCACTACACAATAGAATTCCGGAGTCTGCGCATTTGGCTTCATTAGACATACCTAAATCTGGTAAATTTGGAAGCTCATTATTTTCTATGGTCTTAGCCCACACTAAACTGATGAAATGGAGCAATTTTGCAAGATGGCTTATTCTAGCCAGAAAACTTCCATTCCATGTGAGAAGAGAAATACATGAGTAAGATCCAGGTTTTGCTCCTGTTTCCAAAATTGCTTAGTAGTACAAAACACACTGATGGTAGCTCCACACTTATGCATCCATGATCATAAAAATCCTCAACTGTACAATGTATGTGACAATTTAGGCTAATCTAAGCAGGGCATTTCCACAAAATTATGATAAAGAAACTTGTTTTATAATTAACATAGACATAGTTTCTTACTTCTATTTAAATAGCAGGAAGATGGATGTAACCCCGCACTTGTGGAATGATACCTACCCCACATCTGCTAAAAGTTTCATAAAATTCTGTAGACGTCTCTGAAGTCTAATACACCTCAGCAAAAACCATGTTGAAACCTGGGCTCTGACCATCAGGAAGAAAGTTAATAGTTTCCAGCAGTAAATATGCTTTACCAAGAAAGTCTATGATTGTGTTTTATGGTAATTAGCCGATGACTTCATATCCTACTCAACACGACTGTTGAATGACGAGAGTGTTAAACTGGTTAGCTCATCCACCTTATCAGTCAACGAGGTGCAATCACCATTGTTTATTACCAGAATGCAGCCACAGGACAATGGGCTGAAGAGCGTGTAAAACAATTTATCATTTTTTCATACTTACCAGTTTACAGATACACCTTTTTGACCATATCTACCGCTTTTCTTGTCCAACACACAATTCTTCCTAGAATTCTTCTACTAGCTGCACTGCAGCTTTCTTCAAAATTGATTCCAGGTCTTGCAAACATGTTTGATGAAGGAAGTCTCTCATCCAGGAGTAACACAATTTCAGAATTACTCTTTTTAAATCAAACTTGGTTTTCTCCTATTTTCTTTTGTTCCAGAAGCCCTGTTTGCCAAGTATAAGGTATCCTTAGATTTTGCTGCAAGCAGTGTATCTAAGAAACAGCATTATCACTACTAATCTGTCCTCTCACTTTTGAATAGAGATATTCCATTACTTTTAAATATTTTTCAAATACCAAATTCAAACTTGAAACCTGAAGTTGTATTGTATTAAGGAGGTGTTTTCAAAGACAAGAATTACATTGCTGTTGGCTCAAATGCTACTCAGACATACACATTTAGCAATTCCATTAAAATCAATGGAACTGCTACAGCATGCATTGGAAACCAGAAATGCTTTTATGTATTAAATGTCATGGCATGTCTGTTATGTATAGTGAATCAGGGCTGAAGGAGATGATTAAAAGAGAACACTGCTTGAAGCAGGTCCTACAAAGCTCCAACAACCTGAGAAAGCCCCATCTTGCAAGACATCTGGATATTTTAAAAACATGCATACCTTTTGGACCCTGCTGGGCCTCTTGCGTTTGGCTTGTTTATTCCTAGACCATGAACACCTCTTCCTGACTGACAAGATGCCTGGACAACTTTAAGGAAAGGCACTTTCTCCTGCTTTCCCAATATCTATATACAGCCTACACTCCACTCTGAGCCCAACGAGGCAAGGGGTGGGATCACACAGCTCAGTGCCATGATGTTCCCCTCTGGCATGGGGCAAGGCTTCCAAGGTTTGTTGGCCCAAACAGATCAAAAAATTTTAGCAGGTTGTCAGTGTCTGGAGCAGGAAATACTGCATATGGCTCAGTGGCAGCAAGAGAACATAATAAGCTTACACATGTTAGGAAAAATGTAATCTTTCACTTATTCTGGGGAAATAGAGCATCAGACAGCAACATTTTTAGTAAACTTTTTGCTTTTAATTGTTTCTGTTTTGTTCTCATCCCTACCTTTTTGATCACTGTATTCTCACCTCCTTCTGTTTAGAAACATAAAAGATTTTTTTTAGGGAAAAACATGTCAATGTAGTAAAATTGTAAGCTATCAGACTCAAGAAGTTGTTTAAAATTTTCAGATTTCAGTGCATATCGCTATAGAGGATCAAAAGGTGGACAAGAAGCTTTGCAGCCTGCCTGATTTTCTTCTTTCTGCACCTCTGACTGCACTGAAAACAAACGTCATGTTACCGAACTTTGCAGTAAAATCCTCAGAATTTGCAGAAAAATCAAGACTAAGACGTTTTCTTCTCTTTAGAATAGCTGACAAAAGAAACAAAAGAAAACATCCCAGACGAAAAGTTTGCTAACGTCAACAAGGGTAAGGGATCATTAGAGCTTGAGATGATAGGTTACCACGTGGGAGGGTGCAGTGATCCAGTGTGAAATATATTTATGTCAGGGGAATCATTTCAATCCCTCTGAAGAAACTGTACTGTAACTACAAGATAGGTATATTGGTATAGATACATATTAGACATGTATTTTAATTATTTTAGTCTGGAGATTGAAAACCAAGAAACTGAAAGAAATGTTTAAATTAATCAAGGAAAAAACCTGAAGCAAAAAAAGACAGAATAAAATTTACAAATTAAGCCTTTTGCTTTTAGGATATTTCAGCTGATTTGTTAGTAATCATAATCAAGCTCTCAGTGACTGTGTTGAATATTACAGAATAATGATGTGCAGATAATTCATGACTTTGGAGTCTTTGAAAAATGACATGTTACACTAATACGATGAACAGATTGAAACCAAGAGAAGATTGAACTATTTACTACTTATCACTACCACCACTGTGAGTAAAACATTTTGCTTGCAAAGGGAAGACTGTCAAAAAAAAAAAAAAAAGAAATTATAACTTCAGTGAGTGTAAAGGAACAGAATATGTAACTACAAAATTATAGACAGTTCTCTATGAAAGATAATGACAACACCTTATGAATTTCTGAACTAGTTAGTTTTATTCTAAAAAGGTTTTATAATGACAGATAATTATAATTCACAGGAATTATACAAGAAAAAAAAAATTTAAAAATTATCTTTTTGGCTGCTCTACAATGACAACAACAAAAAAAATCCAAGATGTGGAGTTCAGTATTATTCTATTGACATTTGAACAAATGCAAAATTTTAACTCTCTCTAGTAGCAGGTGCAGCATTAAAAATGCTAGGCCAGATTTAGAAAAGTTTTTAGGCAGGCATACATGCACTATGATTTAAAAAAAATCTCCAATCCAGTCTGGCACCAAATTCCTTGAAATGAAAGGAAGTTAAATACCCCAACGATGCATAGGTGTGTTGACTTAACATTGCTCACCTGAGAATGGTCATTCACTAAGTTGTAGAGACTCAGTCACTTGTGAACCTCTAAGATGATATTAATGTTCTGTGAAATACTTGATGAAGTTTATAATATTGAACAGTGAGCTTACTAAAAAAAACAAGATAAAAATGTGATGAATACCAGTTGTCCCTGGCTGAAAACAAGAATGCTCCCAATGAAGCTCTATTTATACAGTTCTGATTGGTCTTGTGTAACCTTGAGGACACACTGTAATAGCCAACATCAGACACTTCAGCACCAGAACACATTGCAAAGTCATGGCACCTAGCAGTCCACATGCATCAGGAGATATGGTCATTAAATACCTTGGCACATCAGCATCCAGATTATCCTTTGACCCAGTGTGGTTCCCCAAGAGAATCCACAAAAATTGACAGGCAGAACCCAGTCCTCAGTGGACTGATGATGTTCTCATTTCTGATTATGCCCACCAGCACATCCTCACTCTCCACTATGCCAACAAACCTACTGCATACCAACTTTCAGTACAGAAACTTCAACACATGCTTCAAACAGAGGCTGGCTGGACTATCACACAGTGATGACTGTCCCATCCTAAGAATCTAGCTCCTTGAATCATTAAACCATAAGAAAGGGAGGTAAATCACAGTATCTCTGCAATTAGGAACATGAGAAAGACTTGGTGACAGAAATCATTCCGTCCTTAGAGGTTGCAAGGCAAATGTGCCTCAGACACACACTCACACAGAGAAGAGATTACACCGGAAATTTCAGAAGGAATTCTCTACTCAGAGCTCACCTGAGAGATAGATGTCAAGAAAAAAAAGAAAAAGTCTAAAGGAAAACTGCAAATTCAGATCTACAAGCTTAAAGTAAATGAAGAACTGGATGTGTTCATGCAAAATTACTTTCATGTGCATTTTTTATTTAACTAACAAAATCCAATGCAGATGGTAAATTAATTGAAATACTTAATAAGAAATCAGGAAATACATAAAGAAATCAGCTGGAAAGCTAATAAACTGTATCTAACACAGCAGTAAAAGAAAGTGGAAGTACCACTTCTGTCGGTGGAATAAAGGGAACCAGAGCCAACCACACCTCTTCAGCACAGCTGAAGTTGCCACCTGCTGGGATAAGGAGCTGTGTCTATCTCCCAAATTGTCAGTCTAAGAGAACTACTAATGATCACACACTGAGAGACAGCAACCAAGCGAGAAATGTGTTCCTGCAAGTATGAAAAGGGTAATTCATAATCTAAGTCCCTTCTCCCCATGCCTTCAAAATGGTTTTGAAACAGTCATGACTGAGGAATCTAATAATTTGTCAGTTACAGCATCATTCTTCCCAACTTCCTTCATCAGGCCTGCTATAGAGTTCTGTCAACACCAACACGAGTTTCTTACGTAAGCAAGCGTCACACAGCTACTTGGACAAGGAATTTGGAAAAACAACCTTGTGGCACAACTGCTTCTTAGACGCTTCTTTATATACTACATCTACCTAGTTCAGAAACACTAGAGCTGTGTTAATTAACCCATTTGGTTCTGACATCTACTCAGGCGTACATACAAGGCCATCCAATTTTCATATGCAGCACTAATTCCCCCAGGAGCTACTAGGGACTCTGACCATTTCTAGCCATCAGGCCACTTGTTTTGACAACTAATTGCAGGAGTGAGATTTAAGTCACCAAACAATACACACTAAAGAGAACAGTCTAACAACTACGTAATAAGCTGGTGATTCAAAAGACAAACATTAACATAATTAAATAAAGCAAGACTGAAAGCAGAAGGAAGAGCCAAAGAAAAGACTTTCAAAACAGAGTTTCAAAAGGAGGACATGCAGGGACAGACGGACAGAGATGCCAGGATGAGCAAGCAGCTTGGGCAAAGATGTCAGATGCTACCAACAGTGATGTACTTTACTGACTTCTCTAGGATTATTTTACTTTCTGTCATGGTAAAAAACAAGATCCAGTAAAAAGAAAAAATACTGTTTATTACAGATAAAAAAACCCCAAACTTCATCTAAAGAAAATCATACACATAAGTCACAAAGTAAGATTTGCACAAAAAAAAAAATTCCTTTTGTTTGCAACATTGTTCACTGCTACTGTTAATGAAAAAAGAATGCTGGAAACCTAAATCTTAAGCTTTAAAAATACAGCTGTAAAGAAAAAAAAAAGTAGTTGCTTCAGTGTACTTTGCCATTTTCTGTCAAGTGAACAGACGGTATTATTAAAATTCTAGTAGAATGAAGTATTTATAAGTTCATTAGACAACACTAACTATACAAAAAAAGACAGCAATATTGCAAATAAAGCTGCTGCATTCAAAATAGCATAAAAGTACAAACAAGGGTCATAAAATCACATTTATGAGTTAGTATACAAAAACAAATATGCCAAATGAAACAAAAGCACAAAAGAAATGCAGAAAAAGCTCTATAAAACAGTAATTTATTTTCCAGGGTCACTTCCAAGTTGCTCTATGCATTCTGAGTCTGAATTCTATAAAAAGGACTTCAAGTTTGACAGACTGTAAGACAGCTGAAAGGGAAAAAGCCTGTTACATTTGCTTTTCTTTAAACATATATACATAAAATTTATACTATGATGTACAATAAGTAAGAATGAAATTGCTCCAGATATAATCCACACAAAAATGTAAGTCTTATTCTCTGAGGTGATGTTCTTAGAAAATAAACAAAAGGCCATCCAAATGCATCTAGGACACAAGTTAGTGCATTTAAATGTTGTGCTGCACTGGCTTATTCCATATCTGAGGTGCTTTATCTGCTCTTCTCTTCACTATTTTGAATTATTAACCTACACTGAATTCACTTTGGAATCACTGATTTGTAATTGATTACCTTACTTTCTATTGTCTTTCTTCCAGCCATAGCAATGTCTCAACTTGGTAAAGTGGTGTCTGTTAGTATTCTAATTAACTTGAATGAGATGCAAATTCCTGTCACCTTCAAAATGTGCCAAAATGGATTTACTATAAAAAGAGATAGTTAACAAACTGAAAATTCAGCTTTCACTCCAAATTAATATATACCAGTTCCCATATGTGCAGATTTATTCCAATGCACACCACTTCTTTCTGCAACTTTTATTAGTACAGTCTGCGTTAATGTTTAACTCCTTTAAGCACCCTGTCCTTTCTGTGCATATTTTATGCAGTCTGACACGTCATTCTTGGAAAGTCCTTGCTTTGATACCTACATGGAAAATGATTCAAAGAGGGACGTGTACAATTACAAAACACAAATATTTCTCCAGAGTTTAAAGAATTGCATAGCACTTTTTCTTTTGAGGGTTCCATTAGCACTGGAGAACATCGATCTGTTGGAGCGAGTCCAGGAGAGGGCCACCAAGCTGAGTGGATGGATGGAGCACCTCTCACACAAGGAAAGACTAAGAGAATTGGCGGGTTTTTTTCAGCCTGAAAAAGAGAAGACTTTGGGGTTACATAACTGCAGCCTTCCAGTACTTGAAGGGAGCCTACAAGAAAGATGGAGGGAAACTGTTTATAAGAGCACATAGTGACAGGACAAGGGGAAATGGATTTGAAATGAGAGGGGGGTTAGATTTGACATACAAAGAAATTCTTTACTCAGAAGGCGATGAGGCACTGGAACAAGTTACCTAGATAAGTTGAGGATGTCCCATCCCTGGAAATATTCAAGGCTGGATGGAGCTCTCTAGTGCAAGCTGTCCCTGCCCACAGCAGGGGGCTTGGAACTAGATGATCTTTAAGGTCCCTTCCAACCCAAACCATTCTGTGATTCTATTACCTAAACCATATCCAGCGTTTTGTCAATGTTTGTCTATTACTTAATCTGATACAACTGATGCCATCTCGGATTAGAATATTTGAAACTGTCTCTTCCTGAAGAGATGAACCTATATAGAAAGGAATGGCAAGGTGCAGGTTCACACCAGCAGAAACCAATTTAAGCCTGAACTGCCACCTCTGTGCTCTCCCCACTGCCTTGGGGCAGTTTACAGCTGCGGCAGCGAGCCGTAGATATAATCTAAAATTACATAAGCAAAACGACCAACACATGGGAAAGGCTGGATATACACACCCAGGGATGGAAGCTGAGGGCAGGCAGTGCAGGCTTAAATCAACCACAGAGTTATTTCCTGGGAACAAGAAGGTTCTGGCCCGACTGAACATCGCTTGAGCAGACAGGATTCATTGGCATCTCAGTTACCTAATGACTGGACTATTCAAGGCTACTTGGTGCTGACTAAAGGAGCCTGAGATTCTGAAGACTCTCAATGAGGCATTGAAAGTTCTCTTTGCTAAGATGGTTGCTACTTTTTTTTGTTTTAACATAGCAAGTTCATTCATATGCAATAGCTTAATATTTAATAAAACAAAATGCAATTATGGCTTCCTTCATAACGGAGACACGGACATATCCTCTTTAGTAAAATGTAGCACTTGCAGAGACGTCTACATCTAATGGTTTCCTCCATTCAAAGAACATGATGATCTACATCAACATTCATTTCTATTAATTAGTTTTGTTTAACACAGGACTGGAATGAATAAGAAGCTTTAATATGTTTTAGATACCATGAGAGCATGCAGAGAAAGGTTTATGTAAAAATTCACACTATTCTCTTCAAATCTTGAAATATTTCTTAACAATCAAGACAAACACTGCTAAGCTATACCCAAGTATACTCTTTCTTTTGGTCAATCCTGCATCTAAATGATTTAGGATTGATTGCTTAGGTGATAATATTTTAAGAACGGTTAAAGAGGAAGAGGATTAAGATAGAAAATTATCTTTAGCCTCCTAGTTTTGAATTATTTAGCCAAACCTCAAGTAGAAAACAAGCATGGAGAGAAACTTGTTTTGACAGCACAACGACAGATTCCCTAACCTTGTTCTAAAAGATGCTTGTGATTTCAGTAACTGATTTACACTGTATTATTACCTTTAATACTTTCTTTTTCCATTACAATTCCAGATATACTGGAGGAATGCAAACCTACTCCCTAATTTACTTTTGTTTGCTTGCCGAGTGTAGTAAGTCAATGAAATTGGATAAGGTGTGCCTATGATATCAATGACAGGGTAAAAATGTGTTCAGTTCCAAGAAAAAACCATTGCTCAAGACTACAATTTTTTCAAAGACACATTAGGAACAAAAAGCATCTATTATGTTTCAGTTTTGTCTTGGGAGAAATATGACCTACATGGCTAGAGAAAATTTATTCCTATGAATACCTAATACAAAAGATTACCATAAAATAAAAAGCTATGGCTCAATGCCGTAAATGGGTGGATGCACCCTACTGTGCAGGAGAAAGTAGAAAACAGTGGCTGGCTTTCCAGTGGAGAAAGGCTTGGCAGTCAGCCATGTGATGCAGACTGGGTTCTGTCCCCGAAGATACATTCTCTTTGGCAACATATTGGGAGGTAGTTTAGAGTGTAAAAATTAAGGAAAATAGTCTTTCAATTTAGTCTATCAGCTGGTCAATGCTAGCCATAATAATATTGTACATAATTTGAGCCATACAAAACACAGCAAAACAATTATTCAAAAAGAATTTTTTTTAATGACAGGATCTTTTGTTCTCCTACTTGACATCACTTTGTAATTATGAAAACAAGCACAAAATCCCTATTAAATACTTAAAAATTTTTAATTGGAAATATTATCAGTCACTAGACTTATTTCTTGTTCCATACATCATTTAGCAAGTGTCCTTTAATTTGATGCATAAAAGGATTTCCCACAAACATAAAACAAGTATATAACTGCAGGCATTCCTTTAGAAACTCTAGGGTGTTGGTGTAAGTTGACAGCTAATATTAATATAAATAGGATTTATTACTTTAAATTGCAACATGTTATATTCTGGAAATTGGGTTTTCTTTAAGCCCAAAGAAACCCAGGTTCTGTAGCATCCTACTTCATGGAAATGAAAATCGCAAGAAAATGAAATAGAACAAATACTCCACATTTGTTTGCATCTATGGGGTGCTAATTAATTGAAAAGGGTGAGTGTCTCAGCCTGCCATCACCAATAGATTATGCAATCCACTCCTTTTTGTAGCCTACATGCATCTACTCCTGTTTTTTTTCTTTTCTCATCTGTCCTATGCTTCCCCAAAGGGCTCTATGTTCAGTACATAAGGGAAAGAAAGAAACCACTCAGTAAAGCCACTTCATATTCCTATCCTTACTGGGAACATAGCCAAGGATGTTTACAAAAGGCATGAGTGGGATAAGCAGGTAAGCTGTTTTCTAAGCTTCTCTACTGACAGAGCAGCGCAGTTTTTCATGTATTATGCCACAGTATCTTTGAAACACTAATCTTCAGAGCAGTAATTTTCTAGTAAGTGCTAAAACTAGTAGTGAAAAATTTGCAAGATTATGAATTTGTTCAAGGACTCTGTAAAATGAGGATTTATAGCCAAGTTTGAAGGGTTCTTCACATATGAGTTCAACATGAAAGGCAGGAGCAAATACTTAGGTACTGACAGGATTTTTAGCCTATTCCTTGCATACAGTAACTTTTTGGACAGTCACTGTAACTTCATCTTTAGACTTGTTTTAGGAGCAAAACAACCAGAGCTTTGTATTGTGCACCACAATTCAGCAGGTATTTTCCTGCAGCATTTTAACTGGTCATAAGGAATTCCAAGTATCTTTTCTAGGAAAAAATAAATTTTGCTTTTGCATTAATCCAAGCCTTTCTATTAGAATTAATGAAATGAACTGGAGCCTTGTGATTTTTTTCCTATCTATATAGATGTCAGTATCTGGAAATCAACATATACTTTGTGGAACCACTAAAAGGAAAATTTGCAAAGATTAAAGACATCAAATGAAATAAATTTAACTAAATACAATCTCTTGTAACTAATCTGCGGTACTTTCAAAGCAGAGGTCAGACTGAGATAAAAGGATTACTGAGAGGTCAGAACAGAAATTCAATACTTTCTCTAGATTTCTGTTTCCTCAAGGAAACACAGGAGTTACCAAGCCAGTTTCCACTGATTCCTCCTCTAGGCTTGGATCCTGGACATATTTT
Source organism: Orthonyx spaldingii (assembly GCA_013397795.1). Lineage (NCBI taxonomy): Eukaryota > Metazoa > Chordata > Aves > Passeriformes > Orthonychidae > Orthonyx > Orthonyx spaldingii. Next base: position 76,960 of record VZTJ01001769.1, on the reverse strand, counting down.
AAAAGCATTTCAAAACTCAAGGTGATAGCTGAAGCAAATGTCTGAAGAGAGGTCCTGGTAACAATGAAGAAACACCTGTCCTTCTTTTATTTTATTCTCCTTGTTAAAACATGTGAGCTTGTTCCTTACCACAGCAAAGGTTTTCATTAAACTTTTGAGACGCACAAATGAAGCCTCAAGGATATGAAAACAGTCAGGCTAGGAGCTCTTATTAAATATTTTTTTTCGAAAAGGTAAAAGTGGAGTCAGAGCCCACCGAAGTTTTATGAAATGACATCAAAAAATTCCTGACTGCCTGCTTCTGAGACAAATCTCACCTAACTATTATACAAAAATATGCTTCTGTTTCTGCATTCTTTAAGAAAATCCACCTTGAGAATGAATACTGAAAGACAACCAACCATATCTGAGGGATTCGGACATATCATGAAAGAGAGAACCTTCAGACCAAGGAAAATGATTCCATAACTGTGACACATAAAAAGAAATGGCAGACTTTGGAATGAAAACCGAGTAAAATTGTGTCTCTCCCAACAATCTTAGAATTAGGAAATATATTAATATATATTTAAAAAAATTATAAGCCTAGGGAGGTAGAGAAAATTAAATAACACCAGGCTTCATTCTGCCTATTTATCAAAAGGAAAATAAGGTACAAATACAAACGAGACGATGCTGAGCTAAGCAGGTGTTGATTTCAATGCCTGAAGATCTACATAAAGACAATCACTCAGAAAGAGCCAAAAATTTCTTAACAGTCTGTAGAAGAGAGAGCTCTTCAAACACTCAACTAATTAATTTGGAGCTGAAAAAACTTCCAGAGAAAATATAGCACTATTTGAATCAAGCCTTTACTTTAAGATGGGTCATAAAAATAAAAATAAACAAGTATCATAACTCCAGTGCTATCCAAGATTTTATGCACATTTATTAAGAATGAAGAAAATCTAAATCAAATACTCTCTCCATTTAACTAGATTTACAGGAAGAAAAAAGAAAAGAACCAAGCTGAACTTCTAATGTGACATTTATTCCTGAGGATTTTGTGTATATAGCTTTTCTTCTTTTATTGTTTCTATTAAAAGAATTATTTTGGCACTGCTAACAATCAGAAACCTGCCCAATTAATTTTTTTAAGCTGCTCTCCATTTTCCACTTCTATTTTCCTAGAAGTGCTCCATAAGCATCTCCATATGTAGCTGATGCACAGCTACATAAACTAAAAAAATGATGAATTCAGAATGATAACAAGTCATCCGCATTTGTGAACAGAAATTGCATTGCCATTGTCACATTGCAAAGAAAACATTCAAATCACCTATACCATGCAGAAAAACAAACTTAGTTTTGGTGAGTTTCTTCAAAATGTGTTTAAAAGGATCTTGTTTATGTCCCTATGTAAAAGGGTCAATCTTGGCAATCCTTAAATAAATCTGACTACGTGTAAACATACAGTTGTAGTATGTATTCCAAAATTTGAGCCTATCCATTCTCAAATCATAAAGACCTATTTGTGAAGTACAAAACTGCCAACATGGGCCAGCGGCTTATTCATCAGTGTTTAGATCTAAAATGGTCACTAAAAGATGCTGGACTGGACTATGGCAAACAACAGTATTTCTGAGATTTCCTATGTTTTTCTGAGTCTACAATATTGTTCTATGTCACCTATTGTGAATTTTGAAATGCCATAGTTGTTTCTGTACCTGTTCAAACTATGTTGATTCAAAATTTGATAACTGTTATTAATCAGTGCAACAAAGAGCTTTTGATGAAAAAAAACAAAACCTCAGAACATGAGAAGATATTTGTAAATACCCTTTCCCTACATTATATGGTGACATTGCCTCCGTACTTGAAAGTATACATATATTCACTGTACTTGGTATATACAGTTGGCTGCTACAATAGGAACCCCAAATATTGAAATATATCAGAGATTTATGGCCACTGTTAAATCCTCAGAAGGAAAATTTTTTGAAGAACACAGTCATGCTGGCAGACAGTTATTTTCTCCAAAAATGGTTTTGTGAAGAGAACAGTTGGAAAATACAACCTGGTAGTGGTACACATTTGTAAAAACAATTATCTGTAAAACTAAAGTTTTGTTTAAGAAAAGGAGCAGACAATAGGGAAAATTCAGATTATTCCTCAAGCACATTCATGATTTACCATGAAATAGATACATGATGGCAAACCAGCAGGTGTCACAATGACATGGCTTCCTAGGTTATACAATGCAAAAAGAGCACATTCTGGTAATTTAAAACTTCATTTGAAATAAACTCCTCTCCCAGAAGGGCATTCACTGTGTGGGTCATGACAACTGATTTAAAAAGGAGGGTCACTGTGTAGTTACTAGCTTAAAAAGTTGTTTTGACAAGTCTCCACAAGCGTTCACTGTAAATCCAAAACCACTGCCCAGCAAGGCCCCCAGAATAAACATCTCTTTATTGCTGTACAATACCTGATGCACTTGATGAAGATATTTCCAAGTGTTCACAATGAAACCTCTTGAACTGAATTAGTATAAATGTAACAAGTTTGTTGTCACTTCCCCACCCCAATCACCAAAACCTGATGTCAGTTACACCCAATTGTTTATAAAGTCTTCAAGAAGTCACAGACATTCCTCCTCCCACACCTATTATTGAATTGTGTCTTGTTAATTTCCTAATCCTTGTTGCTCATCAACTCCATCATCCTTTTTCTCTTTCCCTTTCACTCTTCATACTTAATGGCAACTGAAATGAAACCAGCACTTTAGGATGAGGACCAAGCACCCTGTAAAAGAGCTCCCTTCTGTTACCTGAAAAAAACAATAAAACACACAAAACATTCTACCTTTGCATTAAAAAAGAAATATAAGAAAGTTTCTTAATCATTGTTACTCAGCAATTTCAACTAGACAAACCTCTTTTTCTGTAGCCAAAGATTATCACTTATGGATATCTCTGCATACTGCAGCTCGAAAGAAAGAATAAAATAATTTAGCTCAGTACTGCAGCTAAGTAACATAAGTCTGAATAAGGTGCTGTCTCCAAAGAGTTTCAAAGATGCCTTATTGTTACAACTGAAGAGAACTCCTGCAACTTATCTAAGAAGATCCATAAACAATGTTTTATAATATAAAAACTCAGGGTTTTTTTCAGCATATTCAAATGAGTTATTAAGACAAGCTGACTCACAACTCACACAACGGGTGGTACATAAATCCCAGAACGGCAGGAGAAGTATAATGACAAAGAATAATGACCCTATTCTGCTAAACTAAAAGTCGATCTACTCAAGTTTGTAGTCTATGACAATGGCTAGTAACAGCTCATTTAGAAAGGAAGTAGGAAAAAAGTATGAAGAATTTACACTATATGAAAAGGAGAGAAAACACGGACTACAGATGTACAGAGTATACTTACTCCAGTATGGCCTCAGAGCAATCAGATGCTTATGAATTTTCTCAGCTGGAGGCTGCATCAGGATCATAGTATGTAACAGCTCTTGATGAAGCATTTCTTCTTTGGAATGTGTCTAATCACTTTTTGAACCCATTTACATTTTTAACATCTCAAATATATTATGCTAATGGGTTCATAATTTAGGCATGGGTTGTGTGAAAAAGGACATCCTGTTGTTTCAAATCTGTAGTCAATTTGTTTTGCAGGGTGCCCTTCATTCTTCTGTTATGGAAAAGGTAAATTTGTCAACTGTCTTCATCATGACAGTCATAATTATAAAACTTCTGCTACAGTTCACATCTTTTGCAGAATAAAGAATTCCCCTCTGTTTGGTAGCAGTGTCACAAAAGACATCATAGTAAAGATAATAAGGAAAACAGGTCTTATAAAGAGTTAATAACACTATCAGAATTGGGGTTCTTTTTCTGGCTGAACTGAACTAGATGCACTAGTCAGTGCAACAAATTCAGACCTTGCTAACTTCCTTCCACCATAACAACAACCCACCTACAAAATAACACAAGATCTATGGATAATAAAAGAGCATCCTCAAATATATAGTTAGTTCAGTAAATGTAAAAGTCTTCATAGAATCTATAAAAAACCAGAAACTGAATAACACTTTTGAGAAAAAATTATTCTTTAAACTAATTAGTCAATTAATTTCCTTAGCTTTTTCATCCTTATGCTGAAACAAGACAAATCCTTCAAACAAAATTTATACTTATCACTGGCTCGACACCAACTGACACAGGTTTTATAATCCATTATAATTTCCTGCCAAATCTCCTTACACCTGAGCTTTAAGTGGTCCACAGGGAAAAAAAAAGATCTATTCCCTCAGACCTAGAGAAAATTACCATACACAATCTCCTCCGGTTCCATAACTGGTAGTCAGACATTTTGCTCATATTGTCTTAAGAATTAAAATAATTAAACACAATTAACCTCAGTGTACTGTTGTCCAAGTTTATTCGCCATTGATAGAGTCAGGTGGAGTGGTTCCTCTGAGCCTCACATGCTGCTAGTCAAACAGTTCATCTGTCCCCCTCAGCTGTGCTGACAAAAATGTTGGCTTGTCACATATATTGTATCAACAAAGAGATCTATGTAAAAAAAAAAAAACAACTTCTGTTCTTGCTTGTTTTTTGGACTTCTAGAAATACAGATTAGAGACATCTACACACCTGGTTAACATTACTCTTCTCGGTATCCTGAGGAGGTGATATTACCTGTACAGAGCATCTGAACTTCAAATTACCCTCGAATTTCCACAGTGACTTAATGATATTTCCTGTTTGGTTACATTTGGCTGAGCTCTCTACCTGTTCCCAAGCTCTAATGGCTGATTTTTCCACTATATTCCTAGCATCCCTCCTTGAGCTGCAATAACTAATTCACACTAGGCCTAAAATAAGGGAGGAATTATGGCTGTAGACCTGGCTTAAATACCACCAGTACCTGATCAACTTCACACCTACAGCATGGCTTGGATCTTGCCAATTTGCACTTTCCCAAAACAATATTTGAGATCAGATGAGAGGACTAACACTTGCTCAGGACTACTGCAGATGGTAGATTGGATGCAACCTCATATTTGGGAGTGAATAAAAAGCAGTTTAGCCTTGTAGATGTGGCATGCCATGCAACTAGGCCTCAGAGGCAAAGATCAACCAAACTTTATTTTTATCTGACACTTTATGAGGTTATTTTGAGTTTCTATACATCTGGGTTTAATTTTCAGTACATCTGAAGTTTTACCATCCTAGTATGCATCCATTTTTTCAGAGAGCTTATGAAAATAAAAATCCCTCTCAGAATACTAAAAGTCCTCTGTAGTGAAAATTGTCTAGGAATTCCATAGTTTACTTCCAAGTTCTTAGCAACTTAATAATCTTCAGGAACACTTTTTCTCCAATACCTGGACTTTCTGTCCAATATCTGTATCTTTGAAGATCATTGAAAAAAGGTTCATCTCAAAGTTTTGTGAGTTTGTTTGTTGTTCAATTTTTTTATTGTCTGAAAATTGAATACACGTTTTGAACCAAATAATTTCTATCTACATGCTTAATAGCACCTCCAAAGTATTTGAATAATATTTGTGGAATGAATCTTCCCTCAACAAAATTCTATGGCAGCTAAGCAGATGTAACAGTGTTCATTTATGTGCAATACATGTATCCCTCCTACAACATATTTCAACAGGTTATCATCTCCTGAAGGAGTTACTAGGGAATGTAGAGAAGTAAATCAATGGTAATGAAGTCCTGCTTAGGCCTTCCTCTTGCTGAATGAAATAGGAATATAGTTTAACGTTCATTCATAAAACATGCAAAAAACAAACAAACAAAAAAGCCAAAAAAACCCCAAAAGCAGTTTATTACAGACCAGTTGAAAGTTAATTGCCAGGATTTATTTTACCATGCAGAGCATGAAGAAGTAATTTTTGGACAAAGCACTTGATCTACCAATGACCACTAGGACAAATAAAGGGAGTATCTATCACTCACCATGGAAAGTACACACTTTAAATTAGCTGCACTAAATCTGATCTGATAGACAACCACAGGCCAACCAGCCTAAAATTCCATCTCATCATAGATATTTTAAAGGATAAAGTAACTGACTCACCATCATGATTAGCTAAATCACTACAGAATCACACACTGAAAACTTTTGGTCTTCATTAAGCCCAACCTATGTCTGCGATTTACTGTTCTGTGTATACAATCTGATTTCAAAGCCTTAAGACAACAGAGCAGTTTCAGAAGTAAAATTTCTGCTGAAAATCTTCACTAATAGCCAATATGAAGTTAAGACAAATACCATTAATTGCTTCTGCCCACAGAAACATAAAATCATCCATTTAGACCATGGCATTAACACTTATATCCAACAAGACGTCTCCACTGTAAAAGGTGAATTTTCATTCATTCGCAGGGCTTCCTGTACTTCCCGTGATACAAAAGAGATGGCAGAATTTTTACATATATATTATATACGGGTAAGGCATTGAGAACTTTGCTGAACTTTGCTCACATACAGAACATCCATGAATAAATATCCTTTCTTTGTGCACATGCAGTGTAACAGATTATTACACCGTGTGACTGCATACTTCCCTTTCCTCAAAGATGCAAGTCTCATTTAATGGACAGAACAAGCAATGCTAACATCCATAGTTATTTTACATTTTGTCATTTTATCCTTATTGGTCAATCTTTGATTACAGGCCTTGTGTAGCCAACATTAATCAAGTTAATACTTCTACACTGGGATTAAAAAGTCCCATAAAATTTAATGACTATTCCCTTGTTATTTATTTCTTTCTCAGCTTACAGACCATGGGAACCTTCCTACTCCATTTCAATGCAGGTAAAACAGGTTAGCTGACAATGACATAAATAATCATTATTAAAAAGTGTTGGCTACGTGGGTATAGTCTCCACATGCGTCAGCAGAATGGATCTTCTCCACCAATTAGTGAGAGGTTTTTTTTTCTTTTGCTTGCTTGATTTTTTGCTCTGAAAACAAAGATCCACGTACAGGAAAGAAACAATATGAAAACAAAGAACAGCGGGACCAGACAGCATTCAGGAGCACTGTCTCGCACAGGAGGGAAATGGTTTTGTATTGCATGTAATGCTAATTAGCGCATTATTGCAATACTATCTCTCTTATACTGCCTGCAGAAGATATTGATCATCAGGAAATGTTCAAAATGTAAGCCAAAGAGAAATAGCAAGAAAACTGGAAAACCCATTCTTCAGTATGATACTAAAAGAGGCTCTGTGTCCTAATTTACTGAGAGATTGAGAAATGACAAAAATCAATGTCTCTATTTTCTAATAGAGCTAACAGTACTGAGCAGAAAATGATTCTGTGAAGCCAGGCTTATAAGTAAGGAGAAACAGTATTTTTGAGTAGACAGAAAAAACATAAACACTCCTAATTCAAGCCTAACAAAGACACAACAAACATTAGTAAAAGTACATGTTGAGAATAATTGCTCTAGATATAATGTGATTAACATAATTAGTTCAAGAGGGAACTCAGACCAAGCAGTGACGTATACTTCCTAAGGCCAAACATATCATCATTAAAGGATTACCCTCTGCAAATCTCCGACCAGCTCAACAATTATAAATATGCTGAACTCCAAAACAACAGAAAAATCGCCTCCTTCACTTGACCCACTCAAAAAAACCCAAAAAACAATCAGACAATAAACTCTCACACTTTTCAGCAAATTAGAAGAAAAAAATGTACCAAGCTCTTTTTAGCATTGTTTGGAGTTTGCTAGTGATAGCTATTCAAATAACAAATAATAAAATTAGTAACTGCTTCAACATCAAGACGCACACAGAACAAAAAACTTCATCATCACTCAAGACCTCAGTATTATCTATCAAGAGGTCATTGCTCAATATTTCTATACTATCAGTACGTCAAAAAAAAATCTTGATCTATCTAACCTAAATATCCTTTCCATTAACCTTTTCTGTCCAAAAAAACCCGACTGACAACACAACTGGGAGAAGCTTTTTCACTAACTCCTTTTTAATATTTTCACAGCTAAAATGAGCCCACTTCTAAGTTGATTCCTTTCAGATTCAATGAAAGAAAACAAAAAAAAAAACTTATTGAACTGCTCACACAGGAAAGAAACCATTTCACCTTGCACAATTATACTCAATCTTTCAGGAAATGACGCAGCAATAAAACAATTTTTAAAAGCAGACGCACAATACAACAGTCTCCCTAGAAATCTGCTCCAAAATTCTGCTGTACCTCTGACACATGTATGTCATTTTCATTACCTGGAGTAAAATGGCATTCCTACGTAGCACTCCACCACAGAACTGGGGAGTGCCTTCATCTCTCTGCCTCTGTAATACTGATCCTAACATAAACTTTCTGGACACATTAAAAATGGCAACGTGCAAACTATGCCTTACACAAGTCTACAAATGAGCTTTATCTCCATGGAAGTGAGGACTATGCCAAATACACAGAGAAATAGGTTCTACATAGTCGAGCCCCCAGATATTATTGCAACTTTTCTGACAAAACATTCACAGTAGAGACAAATTTTACCAGTCTGGATATTATCCCAGAAGAGTAGTGCCTGTCAGTATCATAAGTTATCTTGGTTCAGACTAACAAGACCACCTGGACCAACATTTTGCATCTAACTGACCATTAGCAAACGCTTAGTGAATAGGAAGAACACGGCAAGCAATTATTCCAGCTGGAATTGGAGGATACATCTTTTCTGCCTTATTTTGAGAAAAATAAAAAGAAAAAAAAAATCCAAGAAAGGCATCAAAATACGTAAATAGTGGGGTTTGGTGATAAGAACATGAAGAACTACCACTAGGGTGTCAGTAGTGCAGTGTCAGTCACACACTGCCCAAATAACTCCCACAATTACTCTTGCTTTTTGGCAAGTATTTGTTGCCTGCTTGGATGTCACAAACATAAGCACAGCAGGAATCCATCAGAATAAAACAGCATGTCTGCAGCATCAATGAAATATTAAGACACTCTAATTATAAATCAAGGAGGTTGTTAACATGGTGCTGTATCAGTTCCTCTAGCCTAGGCTGGGGAGACGTCAGAATCACAACAAGCTGTGGAGCATTACAGCAGTGATAGTCTCCAGATTCCAAGCATCTTTTATCTACACTTCTACAGCTACTGCCCTGCACTACAGAACAGGTATCTCTGCTTAGTCAGTGCAAAAAGGCATAGTCCTCAAAAACTAACAAATCAAGAATAGGCTCCATTTTTGTCTTTATAACTCTGGCAGCAAGATGACATCTATTTAGCATACACATAGTGACACATATCATCCTTACATGTACCTTTTTATATACACTATCCCTTCTTATGGAAATACATGTTAGCCATTCTTTCACCTATTTAACAACCTTCAGCAAAGTGCATTCCTCTACATACCATCTTTTAAAAGCAGGAATAAATAACATAATTAAAATAGTAAATAACAAAATCACTATGATCTAATGTAGAAATATGTACTGTGGTTTTCCTTAACAACAAAAACCTAAGTACAGACTTGCTCCCTAAATAGAGCCACACATCAACACCTCTCAAAAACCCACTACTTTGTCTCTTACAGGTCTGTAGCCAACTTGGAACCCGTCATACTGATATCTTAAAACCTGAAACTGCAGCACCAGAAGTCACTTTTCATACAGAACTTTTATTTTTTATGTGTCAGCAATGCAGCCTAATACAATTCAAACATTACAGCAATATCATACTAATGTTATATTAAGCAACTAATCCCTAATTTCTGCTTTTTTTTTAAACAGGTCAATTATGAAATTTCAGGTTCCCGGAAATACATTAAGTCCACTGCACTTAAAAGACTATCACTTCTGAGTATAATCAGTGTCATATCATGTACTGAATGTACTGTTTTCAAATTTTTTAAATTGTATTTATGAATTACTTAACAACAACATGTGTATTAACAATGGCAAAGCATCTTAAGTTCCCTCTTAAGTTCCCCCTATACACTACTTTACATATTTTTGGCAAATATTGCTGGGGAAAAAAAGTATAAAGCTATTAATATAACAAGATTCAGCAGTAATTAAGCACATGGTCATGCACTGTGATGAACACAGGGGCCATGGGAAGTGATGAGTTTAAATGATATAGGCAGCTTTCTACGTAGAAATTCTGTGTCAGTACAGTTTGTCCTTTCTTATTACAAGAGGTCATTAAAAAGATTAGGAAAGACATCTATGAAATTCAGCATCAACAGTATAAAAGATGCACATCTGGCTTATAATCAGTGTGCTTAGCCTCTTATTGTTGTGGCAGTGAAGCTTCAAATAATATAATTAAGGTTGGAATTTATAAATATTTTTCTCAGAAATTTGTTGGGAGATGAGGATCTATCCAACAACAGAGTCTAAAGCTTTCCTAATATTATGGCTCTGGTTACAATCATCCGCCACTTTTGTTTGAATGATATGAAAGAGGACAACAGAAGAAGTCTCACGAGTTCTGTGAGTATTATACCTAGGCATCTGGAAAAGAAAAGATCTCCTTCTAGCAGAGGAGATCTGGAGATTAACTCTGCAATGATCTGGATAGGAAAAATTTAAAACTTGGGTGTTTGTGTATAATGAGTTGTTTGGAAATACTCTGTACAACAATGGAAGGCCTGGGTGTGTTTAGAGCATGTAATTTATTGATAGATAATAGTCAGAGTTCAAAGAGTTGGCAGTGAATACCCCAACACCAGCATAAGCAGCATTTCTTGCCAGTGCTACCTTTGCAGGTTTTCTCCAATATACCAGGAAAAGGAAAAAAACAAGTTAAAGAAAGAAATGTCTTATAATCCCAGGTCGATGAACATAAGCAACTTTCAATCTAACATTTACCATGATAGATACAAGATTTAAATCCTACACACTGAGGACTCAATTCATTATGTATTGGGATATAGTTATACCTTAAACACTGCAATATTTACCGATTTCCTCTGTTTTTAATAATTTAGGTTTAAAAAAAACCCAAACCATCTAGAGTAATTAATTCGGTGAATCTCAGTCACAGATAAATTTTGGTTCATTTAAGTCCAAATCAGACTGATCAGTTCATGTTCATGCTAATGAAATTCAGATAAACTACCCTGGCTGCAGGCCCATTGACTTCTGGCTGAAGAGTACACACAGCTGGATGTCTGTAAATCAGGCAGGACACAATTTCTGCATATAGGTTAATGACTCTTCTGCGTCACCAACGTGTAAGAGTACAGACACTAAGCCAGAGACCTCAAAGCAGCATTTTGCCTGCCTGGCAACTTTCTAATACAAACAAAGCTTACTTTTCTGGCTGTATCACATTACATGATGTGAGCATTCGTAAAGTAGACTAGACTGAAGCAAAAGGGATAGAGGGAAAATTATACCCCTACTGATGTAAAGTGATTTAGGTTACACAGTCACTTGAAGTCACCAGAGATTCGTGCTGATACCAAAAGAATTAGTTCCATCCTCTCCCCCTCATTTCTCAATACCACCATAACTCAGGCAGTAGAATTTGTACATACATAACATGTACTGAGTAAATCATCTAGCAAATTTCTCTCCATAAAATATTGCATTCTGAAAAATCAGGATATTTTATTATCAGAAATATTTTATATGACTATAGACTTTATCTTTCTAGAAGAAAATTACAGACAAGGCTTATCAGTATCTGTTCCATTCTATAAACAGAATGCATTCAAACTAATCTTTTTGACTTGGCAAGTGTAGTTTTAAACCTGGTTCTGCTTATTTTTACCTAAAAGCCAACACTAAAGAAGCCACATCTGCATGACTGCCTTTAGTGTAATAAACACAGCCACCTTAAAGATCACTGTCAGCAAAAGGGAAGTAGCAGGGCAGGCAGAAAGACCTGTTGGATGACAACAGATATGAAGCTAAATGATAATGGTAGCATAACTATTGCTTGACACTTTTAATACAAGTATGGGAACAACTGGCCATAATACAGATTTTTTAAAGTGTAAGAAAAAACCAGACAAATCCCACTGTTGTACCTGTTCATGTTAAAACTTCACTAAGAAAATGGTCAGCAGTTACTTTGCTTTAGCAGTTGCTTCAAAAAGGTAAAGAGGACTTCTACAAAAATGTATCCTTAGTTTACAGCCTCCCCCCAAAAACTGGGAATTTCAGCAACTGGTAATAAATTCCACTTAGCAAAATATGATTCTTGAAGCTAAAAATTCCCCAAAGAATTAATTTTGTTTTAGCATCAAGATCCTTGACCCAGACTGTAAACTGTGTTTCAAACACACAATGATTTCTTACAGTGATTTCAAGCACCTTAGACCAAATCATTATTTTTAAATGAGCATAGCTCATAAAAATAAGAAGTACTAGTTCCTGGTAACACAAAAGTATTTTTTATCTTCTGTTTACAAAAAGCATTGGCACAATTTATTCCCTTGATTCATAACACTGTTCTTCTGATTGCTTTTGTGGATTATAACAATAGACCTCCTGCAGTGCTGTAGTTTGCACACTACAAAGAAAGCAGTAAATGGTCTATTGCTATATACTTCTATTCTGATGCTAGGCAATCTCTTTAAACCAACAAAAATTTGTTGCTGCCTTAGTATGATATATATATATATAAATGTATATAAACATTACCACCAAAAATCTGGCTCAATATAGCCTTTTCCATCCCTTGTCCACCACCATTTCTTTTTTAAATAATTCTGCAGAAAACACTATCTTCTAGGAAGTAACAATAGCCCCTCTATTTAAAATAAGAATTATTATCAGAACTTAAACCCTAAACACCTTAGAAGTCAGCCAGAAAGCAAGATCGGTGTTTCTTCCTTAACCTTCTTGGTAATTTCCTCCTTTTCATTTTACCTGGCACATTCCAAACCATCATTAGAATTGCATGGATCTTCCATTTGCAGACAATCTCATAAAATTTAAGATCATTACAAAATCTATGATCATTGTCAATCCAGGCTGTCTCAAAAGAAAGCTTTCTGGTTTACCTAGGTATTTTACCTAAAGCAACCCAACAGAAATACCTTCAAAACTCAACTCACAGGGTTATAACCTCTATGTCAACATTCTTATCTAAAATTGACTTATTACATGTTGGAAGTAGGAACTTTTGAGATGGTGTACCCAGTAATTTACTGCGGCATACTGGATAATTTTAATTCAAAACTTATCAATTTTAGATCCAAGAAGACCAAGTTATGTTCTCAAAACAGACACTACAGGTTGATAGATAGTATTTGCAACTCAAAATGGGTAAACTAAACTACACTAAAAAGTTAAAAGCAGGATATTTCAAAAATAGAAATACCAAAAGGCTCAAAATGTTTAAAAAATTATTAGCCTATTTTGCCTTTTAAAAAATGGTAGAATCTTAATACAAAAATTATAATAGTTAATTTATACCAAAACCAGGTTTCCTTTATAAATCTGAAAACAACTGAGCTGTTCAAAGCTAAATATTAATCATAAATAATAAGCATTTACCTTCTTGTCTGTTATTTTTCCTTTTTAGCCATTTTTCCACAGTTTCCGCACTTACACTTTCTGACACAAACTCATCCAGTACCTGGGGGTGAAGAGAAAGATACGCCTTCACTTTTTCATCCGTTAAGCCTGAAAGAGAGAACATTAATTGATTACATTATTGGAATGAAGTCCCTCATATGAAAGAAATGCCTAGAGACCAGAAAGAACCAATATCCTTTTGTTTAACACACTGATTGTATATATGACTATTTAAATAAAGCAGACAGAGCAATATTCAGCCAAAAAAATGAGCTGTCGTATAGAAAATAGTAGAAACAAAGCATATCCATACAAGATACTGTGTATACAAAGTCCCCTAAAGGGGTACACATAAACCTTACCCAGGAGAAATTGCCAGGTAGGAATTCATGACTATGATTGTGACCATAAAATCATTTATTTCCAAGATATGCAAGTTGATATACTGATAAAGAAACTGGTTAGAAGGAGGTAGAAGAAAGTGAACTGGGATGTCTCATATGAGTACCAAATTCAGTACTCTCACTGCAAATGGCAGCAAAATGAACACAAACTATTACGGAGCACCAAAATCATAAGCAATTTTCAAATACTAGAATTACTTAAGTTACTTTAGATGTATAAACTATTTTCACAAGCATGTTTCCATTACTTTAGTAACTTAGTTATCAAAATGAAAATAATTGCAGACAAAAGGCCTTTACAATATCTGCAACAAAAAGAAAACTCCGGCAAACATTTTAGAAAAAGAAGAAAAATTCAGAATCTCAGATCTCTGCCACTGATAAATAAACTTTCAAATTCACAAAATTATGATCTGATTTTACACTTCACAAATCCCCCAAACAAAATGACCAACCACAGGGATAAGAATCCAGGAGTGCTTTCCAAAGGGGAAACCAATAATAAATGCCTGTCCTGAGAGACTCAGCTCCAGGCTACCCTAGAGGGAACAGGCACCCCAAGTGCAAAATCCTTAACAAGGTAGGTATGAGGGGAAGAGGAGTAACAACTACTGTAATGACTCTAAATATGCCGTCTTCTCTTGTGTTTTGCATATTTAAATGTAATAGTAAATTCTCCACAGAAAGCAACCAAGGTTCAGCAGAAAAACTCTCCTCTGAAAAACACTGACCTCTTTCAGAGAGTATTCATGCTACAAAATATGATCAATTCTCCTATTTTATGCTTTGTGCAGTATCAGAACATGATGAACAAAGTCATAGTGCAATTTCAATGCTAGTCAATGATGGTAATATTTAAGATCTCTTACACATGTTTACTATGAAAGTCTTCAAGAAGCAACACCAGAAGATAAACCAACAGCTCCCATCTGCAGGGCGTCAACCACCTAAACCACCTTCCTCACACCAACTGCACCACATCACTCCACCACATCAGCTCCCATCAGCTCAAAACTGGTTTAAACTACCCTTGCTCTTAATTCAAAGGCAGCAGTTCACCTTTGATATCATAGCCTCAAAAAACAACATTGCCACTTAAGGCAATTCCCCATATCCGAATCACTTGAATAAGAGCCAATTGAGCATCCTGATTTTCATTAGTAAAGAAGAAAATGTTTATCCTAAATCAATAGGAGAAGTAGAAAATCAGCAAGTGGAGCAAAACCAAGCAAAACCCCACTACTTTGATTGTTTAACCTTAGGTGATAGCTTGTAAATTTAGATCATAATGCAGCTATAAAGAAGTACAAGTGCCAAATGAACAAGATTATTTTAAAGCCAATACAGGTATCACCTCATATTCTGAAAAAATCAAACTCATTAATGTAATTCTGTAATTTCTTCAAACGAGAAAAATATAGTACCTTGAAAAAGTATTTCTAATACCATAGTAAGAAAATCTGAAAAGGAAACATGTTTTAAGAAGCATTCAAAAGACTACCACATTTTAAAGATTTAGCTATCAGAAAGTCATCAAAATTTAGCTGCCCTTTAATTTCTACATGAAAAATAATCAAAACAGACTTGTCATAAAATGTCTGCTACTTCCAAGTTGTCTTTAGACTGCAAAGAAACACTTTTGCTTCTAGTAAGAAACTAGAACCTGAAAAGATTGTAAAATTAGCATCTGGAATTCTGAAAGGATCAATTTGTTTCTTCAGTGAAAATAACCTTTCTTTCTTGATCCAAACCTTTATATGTTGTGGGTTTTGCAATACACACATTAAAATTCAATAAAACGTCAATTTTAAATAAGACTTCAGTCTACAGGTCTCAAGTTTAGTATGCAGATATCATGCAACTTCAGCAAACCTAAGGTAAAAACTCTGCTTTAACCTTATACAGAAAAGTGATTCATGGAACTGATATAAGAAATCCCAAACAGTCTTTAAATTACTCTTATTTCACTAAAGGCATTTGTACAGATGTGCTTCTTTTGTGGCATTTGTAGATGGGAGCAAGAAGCACAGGATTTGCAACTATTTTTGCAGCGTTAAAAAGGAGTAACTTAAACCTATTTTCTATATAGATTAAGGCCAACTTATCGGTTAGCCTACTGTAGCAAAAAACACACACTGCAAACATACACACAAACTCCACAACCAGAATTAGCAATAACACATTGTAGCTTCGCAAAATGAAGAAATATACGCCTTTTCGAAGAAATTTTAATGGTTTGTGATTTATGTACATTATGGCTAAAGAGTGTTGTAAAGATGCTTGAATGTAAGAGCATTTTATGGCTGTGCAGAAGCAATTATTTTATGGCATACATAAAGCCTTCTTGATTGCAAAATGAACATAAGGATAAGGTTATTACATCACAACATTCACACACTTGCCCTCTTGAGCATTTATATGCTCCTGAAAACTAGTACATGTATTTTTGTTAAATATTATTGACCTCTCTAGTTAAGTGTTGCAATCCCTTAATTCTGAAATATGAAAAAGAAAACAAAACTATTTGAGAATTCAGAGGCAATGATTAATAACATTTAAATAAACAGGACAATAACACATCCAGACTCAGGAAACACAAGTTTATCAGGTGCCAATTACAGAATTACAAACAAACATAACACAAGTCAATGAGGGTTATTACTTTTTCTGCCGTATTGGTCTTAAGTATTTGGGGCAGCAAACTTTTCTACACTCATTCACATTAGAAATATTTCTCCACTACTACTTCCCTTAGAAGTAATGCCAGGGCTTCTCTCATTCTTGTTCATCAGTTCTTGTGCGGAGCATCAAGTGTATACGTTAACAGTGCCTAGCAAAGCAAAAGGCAGCAGTGCACACATTCATAACTGTGTGGGTCTATCTTACTACTTTTCAAGTAGCCCAAACAAAAGCTCCCCTCACTTCTTTCCATGTGCCCCCAGAAAGCATTGTCTCTTCTATCTGGAACCCATCTGTCCTCTGACCGAGATGTTACAGAGTTATCAAGAGGGACCATCACACAGGAGGGCTGATCTCTGGCCAACAGCCCAGCATTCAGCAGGCCAGAAAGCATAGAAAGACTGGAATAATTCCTCTGGGAATTAAAGGAGGAATCTGGCATTTGAGTTGGATGTCCATTCATTTCATTTATGCATTGGAGTTTGCCTTTCATACATATCTCCTGCTTAATTAAAAACACACACACCAAAACACGTTGCTCTCTTATATTCTTATTTTAAAATTACAAACTCGCATTTCAATGCTTCTATGACACAATTTGCTATTGTCGTGTTTTATGCACACATTAACTATTTGTTCTGAATATGCAATTAAATAAGGAAAATCAAGAAAAAAATATCATGTAAAAGGACACACACATATCAGATAAGCTCTTCCTTTTTTCATTCCCCTCTGAAGAAATCCTAGGCAAAGAAACAGCTCCAGCTGCCCACCACGTGTGGCAGCCCATCAGCTCCTAACTTCCTGACCAGCACACCCATTTAGGTTGTGTAGATCTCAATTAGAAATGTTCTTTTTGGCCATACCACCTGCTTTTAAAAGTTTCTTCGTATATATGCAACGCATTGATCAAGTTGGGTTTGGTTTCATATTTTTTGTTTCTAGGCTACTCCTGTCTTAACAGTAAGTGGAAATACAACTTTCCAGTAAATGCTGGGGTTTCTGCAAGTGGTTCACCTTATTGTGGGTTTTTTTGTGTATCTCATTTACTACAGGGTAGGATAATGTAAAACTTGCAAAGCTCAATGCAAAGCAGAGTGCAGAAAACAGCCTTTCCTCCCTACATCACCCAAGAGGCAATTCCTTGATCAGCAAAAGGCCTTTTTACTGCCACAGGAAATTACTTTTCTAGCACAACATTCATCCCAAGATGTGAAAAGTGAGAAGGGTAAATAAAATGATAGAAAAGCAATTGTATTTATTTGTAGTATTTCTATAAACTTATGTATTGGTGCACTATGTGAAAAAAATCACAGTCCTGTTTTTCTACTTTGGACATGCCTGAGGCTTGAGCTGTTCATCTCATTTGGCATAGTTCATGCCAGTCCATTAAAATGTTGGGGTTGTGTTTTGGGTTTGGTTTTTTAAGTGGTGGTGTTCAAGGGTTTGTTTTTTTTAAAATAACTCCTTGGCTTTCAATTCAGCATATATGAGTGGCTTGGTAACACTTCTGGGGTTTTTTGTCCTACCCAAACCATGAGAAATAGTTTCTTTTTCACTGGAATTAATAACAGAAATATATACAGTTGAAGCCAAAATTATGGGTGGATTTCTTTCCTTTTTTATTTTACTAAACTAACAATAGTAAGTACAGATATTGCAACCAAGTGTCAGAGTCCAGTTATTACAACTTGAACTAGAAACCCAAAACCCTTATGATAGCTGGTTCAACAAATAACTACATTTTCAGAGGTTCTATGACTAATACTTTAAAAACAGGCTTCATATCACTGAGGGTAAAGAATAAAGAAACCTTTACCTGAAGATAATTTAGCTAGTTCGGTAGAGCTAGTCAAAAGAGGAATACTTACTCATGTAGATTATGAACCAACACAGGAAACTATATTTACTCTTTATTTATTTCAACAGGGTACCAAGACTAAATTATTGGCGTTTCAAAACCATAACTAAAACTTTGACTATTTTTTTAGTACCTCTACTAAAAGCCAAACAAAACCAAAAAAAAAAAAATAGCAGAAATGGGTTTCCAAAATACCTCTATTTCTGGCTCTCATACAAAGCCAGTGTGAATATTGCAGGCTGCTTAATAGTGATGAACTGGCCTGCTCAAGCCTAGTTTGTCCTTTTGATCTACTAGCAAAATTTCATTTCAACAACTGCTACATTTCATTAAAGATAACATAAATTAGAACCCTAAAAGAGATCAACTGCTTTCACAGAGCAATCTCCCACTGTCCAGTGTAAGTACACTAATGGCTTCATTAGTCAAAATCTGCAGCACTAAAAAAAAATACTAATTAAGAGAAAATTAGGAAACATTTGTTACAGCTGGGAATACTATGCAAGTACATCATTTTACAGGTATTGACACAAACATTTTTCAAGAAGCCTCAAGTGTGTAAACATAGTTTCCAAAGAAAATGTGTATTTGAAAGATCGGGAAGAAATAAAGCATAACAATAGACAAAGTTTATGGAATAGAAAGATTCTTATAATAAATGTGATCAGTATTCACCCTGTTGATTACCACCACCCTCATAATCTCTATGTTGGACTTCAGGAGAGACAAAAACTGTAAACTCTGTTGTATTCTTATATGCTGCTGTCCTCTTAGAGAAATGCTCGTTGGAAAATGACTGAACACCAACACTTTAAAATAAAAGCATAAAACACTAGGACTTCTGTCTTAAGGAAGAAAATGTTTTTGGGGCAGATGTGACAAATGATACCAAATTCAGCATCTTAAAACTCACTTTACAGTGAGCTTTACTTTAAATTATAATGGTACTACAAGGAAGTACTGCAGACTTGTCTATATCAGTAAACTGAATATGTCTAGGGCTGTTCACTGACCTGAAACCAAGTGGTTTATAACTCCTTCATCCTTACTATGAGGCTTTCTTGATCTCCAACAATGAAACTGAGGGAAAACTGAAAGGTTGATTGCCTGCTGGGAACCATCCCTTGCCTGACCCTACTCCAGAGCAACATTTGAGACCTGCCCAGGACATCACTAGCTGGCTTGGAAAATGCAATGCCAAGAACCACTACAGACAAAAATCCAATTATAGTACATAAGAATGCTCCTTCACACTGTTCACTAACTCAAATATAGCAGAGCTGGGTTTAAAAATAAACTTAGAAACAAAACCTCCTTCAAACATCAATTATCGGTAATTATTCCTTGCCTTTGAACCAGTCTTCAACAGCCTTCCTTTAAAGAAAAAAAAAGTAAAAAATCACTAGACAGTTGTATTTTTGGTTTCAGCTTTTTATGCTGCCTAAAATATTTAAAACATTTCTTAGATATTAGATAACCTGTGTAGTACTGAATCGATTAATGGCTCCACTCTCTGACTCTTAATCCATGTCACACTGCACTCTCCTCTGAGAATAGCTTCACTGAGCTCAGTATAAAGCAGAACTGACTGTGAATGAGCTGAAAGAATTGAAGCCTAGAGCTATGTTTAAAAATCTGCTCCATTTAGCAACATGAGTCACACACGTCATTAGCAATTCTTGCAACTTTTTCATTAGTGTTGTGATATTTGGTCCTTTTCTCTAAAACCACTAGCTTAATCAAACCTCATGATTAGGTGAAAATTAAAATTCTTGCTTATAGTTTCTGGTTTTCTGGTTCCCAGTCTGGGGGCACATGGGGGAGTCAAGGAAGAATGGGTAAAACACTGATGAGCAGCCTAACACTTATCAAGGGTCAGCATTTTATCCTAGAGCTGCTACACTCTGAAAGACTGCAGTCATTGCTTCCCTCAAAACCCTTGCAACAGCCTTTGATGCATCTGACATACCTTTTGCCCATTTAGACAGGATTCAGTGGCTTGAAAAGACACTGTGAGGGTACACATTGGTCATTATAAGAAATCAGGGGCATTTCGCATATCAAGAAGGCTTTTACTAATAAACATGAAAGGAAATAATTATAAACGTTGTCAATTTTGTATCTGTTAACAACAACAAAAAAGTAATTCAAGCAAAAAAAAAATACACAAATTAACTTATTTGGTTTAATAAGTAATTCTTCCCTGAAATTAGAGGGGCTGCAGAGTCTCAGCAAATATAGGCGAAGTCTTAATTTCTCCAAGTAACTAAGAGCATATTGTACCACACAGAAAACCTTCAAGTCAAGGGGAACAAAAATAAAATCATGGTGATAAGGATAAAGCATCATCTGAACCAGAAAACAACCTTACCTCAAATAAAAGTGAAAAAATGCCTAATTTGAAAATACTTTTTCTCATCTGAAATAACAAATTATTTCCTCAAAATCACCACTTGAAAACAAATATCATGCTCGTATGAAAAAACAAGACTTGAAGTATCTGAAAGTCATCCAGAAGACCTAATTTGAATGCAGCTTTGCCTGTGTTCTCCTTTATCTAAAGGAGTCTTGTCCCATCTCTTAACTTACATCAAGATCACCTCTCTGTATTTTTCTACAGAACTTTATAAGTGATATTTGTAGTTATTCTCAAAAGCATTCAAGGCATGTGTGTACATTGCTTCATTTGGATTAAGCATTAATCCCATTAAATCAATCCCTTCTTTGTTCAAAGCATCAGGATTCAAAACCACAGGCACAGTCAGTTTTGAAATATCCTTTTCAAGTCAGACTTTTTATCTTAATCCATTTAAGTACACAGGAATGTAATGTGACCAAGTGCCCAAACCCTCTGAAACCTGACATTACTGGTCTGGCAAAAAGTATTATCACTAACAAGAAGCAATCAGAATGGTCAAGCCTCTTTTGATTTCTCTTTGCATGAAAAATCAATTCACAAGCTTGTCTGTGAGCAGTTCTATTCACCCTTTTGCCCCAAGTCCCTCCTGCATTGCTAGAAAAACCCCAATACAATAATATCACCAGCAAAAATCAATAATGCAGTACCCTGAAACACCTCACTGCTGATGTGGGTATTTCAAAAGCACATATGTTTGTTTTACACATAATAAATTTTACTATTAATCATTTCAAATCTCCATTAAAAGGTAAATGTTTAGTTACACCAGCCTCCTGTCCCTGCATAAACCTGCAGGCTCTGTATAGATGTAAATGACAGCAGCAGCCATATGACATATTAGCCAGGACGCCAGCAGCACTGCTAAAGTTTTAGAGAGAAAATAAAGACCAGCTCAGCTAAACAGAACTGGAAAATGCTCCTACGAAAGAATATCAACAACCACTGCATCCTGTAATTCAAATCCCATATTCCTGATGAAAAAGCCATGTATGCACTTGAACACGCCAGATGCTGAGCAAGGCAAGGACATAAGGGCCTTTAGTTCCCACCAACTTTCATGGTGGTTGTTCTGATCTTATCAGCATCTTGCAAGCTTGAGCCCTAGACATCTGCAGATACTCAGCTGCTTATGGCTCCCAAAATATAACACTCAAGAACTGTACAGTACTGGCAACTCTGGCCACTGTTCAGTATTAACTTAAAAAACAAAACATATAAGACTCTTGATGAAATCAGTTTTCATTAGCTAGAGCTAAAAGGCCTATAATCTTTCCATAGGAATTATATGTATGCCTAATGAAGTCAACGTATATCACTTTGAATATTCATTTTTCATTGGGTTTCAAAACACACTTCAAATTGTCTGAATGGCATAATCCTGCAAGTATACTGTTATGCTCTAATATCGTCCATTAGTTGATGTATGGGGCTTTTTAAAACTCCATCATACCTTTCTGGTTTGAGAGTAGCTTCTCTCCAGTTCTCATTAGCACATTGGAGTAAATCCGAGGGGTCTGTAAAAAGCTTTATTCTCCTTCCAGGTGCATGACGGAACCAAATTTGGAAATTTAATTAACACTCTGCAAAAAGCTAACAAAAGGACTACAGACATGCTCTACAACTTGCAAATTGTAACCAAATAATTTCAAGCATTTGCTTGAGAAAGTTATGTATCATCTTAAGCTTACTGATAAAAATAATTATTAACATAATTATAAGTAATGCATTATACTGAAGTAGGTTAAAATGTATTTGTAGATGTATAAGAAACATCTCAGTATAATTATTTGCCTTTTTCTTTCTCTTGCAACACACAGGAGCCTTGCTCCTGCCCAAAATATACCTGAAGAGTAGTGTATATCTTAATAAAGACTAAATAAATACTAAAACACATTGATAACTCATTATGAAAAATGTAAAGTCACTCAGAACTTGCACATAATTAATCTCTTAAAAGACCTTATACAGCTGCAAATTACCACTTAAAATCTAATGATTAAGCAAGGTAAGAATGCCTTAACTCTTCTCTTGAGAACAGGTGTTGGGACGAAGTTCTTGATTTATGTCTTCTCCAGTAATTCCTTATGGCTGATGTAATTTCTTTCTCCTACCTGACACCTAATCCTGGAGTAGCTCCCTTTTTGAGTGAACTCTTCTGGCTTAAACATAGTCCCATTCCCTTTATTATCAATATTTTACTGCTGATTTATTACTTAAAGCAAACTTTTGTGAATCAAGTTCTGTAAATGCTTTATAATATACTTACCAGTATAAATGTGCAGTCCTGTTTATAAACTGCACCTTAACTTACTCCACAAACAAGATCCACTACGATGAAACCTTTGAGGGGTATTACATGCCTGTGCCAAGTCTCACTCTATTATTTCACTAAACTGGAGACAGAGAATGTTCTTCCTTCTGAAAGGAGCATCCCACTTCATCTGAACACTTAGATTAGTGGACATGTTAGGACAGTTTTCCAGAGCACAGGACTCTTCTGAAATAACACCTACACACAGTCAAATAACACACTACTTAGCAACAAGAGTGAACACCTCAGTGTATCTACTTTGGTGGTACTAGGACCATATCTGCAGCACCACAGGCAAGATTAGTCATTCTTTTTCAATCCCCTCCAAACTTAGAGTCTTAGGATGTTTAAACAGAAACACAGTTACCATCCTTTACAAAATGAGAAAGTACAAAACCCAGAGAAATCAGTCAGTAAAAAGGACTAATGGAAGAAATATAACACAACCACATCCACAAAGGCTGTATCAGGTTCATGGGAAGGACGGTCTTCAAAAACAAACTATGCTAGCCCAGCATTTTTCTAGACATCATGGCTAAAATAAAACATTTAGAAAAATATACAACTTAGTCTGAATGATGAATTTGACATATTCTGTAACTCCCTCAAGTCCTGCATCCAAGTCATTTATGAAGATATTGAAGAGCACGGGGGTGAGGGTGGAGCCCTGTGGAACTCCACTAGTGACAGGTCCCCAGTCTGATGTCACCCTATTCACTGTAAACCTTTGTGCTTGACCCATGAGCCAGCTGCTCACCCATCATGCAACCCTGTTATCCAGCTGTGTGCTGGACATTTGGCCCAGGAGGATCCCGTGAGAGCATCAAAAACTTTGCTGAAGTCCGAAAAGATTACTATGCACAAGCCTGATGAGTTCTTGAACAGAAAACTTCAGAAAGGATGGAAGGAGCAGGCTGCAAGGTGCTATTCTTATTTGATCTAAAGATTGGCCATGATATTTACAGGTTCATTTGTTTTAATGCAGATGGAAAGTGCTGCCAAGATCCTGACCTATTGATTAACACAAAGGGTGTCATCTGCTAGATGCACATTAAGCCTGACAAATTGAAGGCTGAGCTAGTGCACATCTTTTTTTAAAAAAAGACATCTGATTTTAAATAAAAGACTAAACTATAAAAGAGTTTATTGCATCTTCCATTTAGTCTCTTCAGGTTACTAATAGGTACAAAATTGGTGTACTATTAAATAAATAAATAACTAAAATTTTAAAATCCCATTCTAATTGCAGTATCAATTTTTCTTACTTTAGCTTCCAGCAATTAATTTTTTTCTTTCATATTTTAACGATTACCTTAAAAGAGTTTTCAGCATTACAAGTCATCTCTTTGTAAAGGTACCACTGGTCTGAATGAATAACATCTATCCTCTTTATACAGTGGAACAGGCTCATTTTTCTAAATTATAACACTGTATTCTTACATTTCACAACTCCAAGGAGATTTGACTCCAAGTATCCATATGCAATTATTCAAGTACTCCTACAGTAGTTCTAGAAAACTCTCTAACCTAATTCAAGCACCTTGACAAAAATTTCAATACATACAACAAGAACTTCTAAAATATCAAAGCTTCTAAAAATGTTCCAAAAAATGAAGTTTTTGTGACAAAAACTCCAGCTTTATCACTCAAATGTTAGAGTACATCATAGCCTTCCCTCAACACCACCAAAAGTGCTACACAGCCAATGTTTTAGCAATAAAGTTGAAATACAAAAAAGTTGGCATCACATAATTAATCTTGGAAACTGCTTTTTACCCTACATTTTGTATTACTATAAAATATAAGATGCCCCTTTATACAAAACTGAACTTTGACTGACGTTAAAAAAAACCCAAAAAACACTACTTAATTCTTTTGTGGGGAATAGAAAGCCTACCTTCAGGCTAATTAAGCACTGAAAGTAATGCACTGACTCCATCAAACTGTCAGAAAAAAGTTAGAAACTCCAATTCATTTAAAACACTATCAAGGAAGAAAATTATTTTCTTTTTTTCTGTCAGCTCTTTTTTTTCAGCTGTATAAATGAATACAAGAAAGGATGATTTTTCAGAGATGCTCTCTCTGCTCAATTGTGTGGTGATGGATGTAATGATATCTCTATGTCAGTAAAGTACAGCCTAGGAAAAGCAGTATAATTTGAGATATTTAAAAGAATACACTTCTGAAGTAAAAGAGGTGTGAAGTGATAATTAAATACTGTGTTACATACACTTGTACATTACAGACAAGGACACATTGTGCAACCTTTATTTGCACTGGTGAACACTTACAGGAGTAGTCCTATTGACGTCAGTGAGACTACTTATGTGGCTAAGAGCTCACCAACATGTGAAGGGTTGTGCAACAAAGCCCCAAACACGTCTCATTCCACACATTGTTTCAAGCTTTGTTCCTCAACCACAATTTTTTCTCTAATAGCATTAATAATATTCTTTCACTAATGTTACCACTCAGAAAAATATGTGAGAGCATTGTTTAGTGGTATCTGGCACACTCCAGTTTTTCAGCTAGACACCAAATCAGAGGCACACAAGAATTGCAGATTCACTGCAGATGGCAGGCACCTCTAGAGATTGTCACCAAATCGACCCCTGCTCAAGCAGAGTCACCTACAGCAGGTATCTCAGGGTCCTGGTCTTCCAGCTTTGAGTATCTCCAAGCATGGAGAGAGAGACTCCACATCCTCTGTGTACAGTCTGTGCCAGTGTTCAGGTGTTTTTCTGTGTTCAGGTAGAAATCCCCATGTTTCAGTTTGCACCCAATGCATTTTGTCCTCTGGCCAGGTACTGCCAAGAAGAACCTGAACTGGCTCCATCTGTTTTACTTCCCCCTCCATAAGATACTTACACGAACAGATAAGAACCCCCTGAGGCTTTCTATTCTCCAGGCTGAACAGTCCACTCATAATCATCCTTATGGCCCTTCACTGAACTGGCTTTACTATGTCCATATGTCTCTTGTACTGGGGAGTACAAAACTGGGCCCAGTTCTCAAGATGTGTCTCGCTGGGGTTGGGTGGATGGGCAGGATCACCCTTTGACCTGCTGGCAGTGCTCTTCCTAAAGCAGCCAGGATGCTGCTGGCCTTCTTTGCTGTGAGGGCACACAGACTGAGCAGGTTAAATAGAATTACAGGAAGAAATGCTACAAGGATTTCTACTTCCTGGCAGGTGAAATAAATGAAAATACCTTCTACTGATTTGGATGTTGGCACCACAGAATAAAAAACAACATATGGCATTGGCTGCTTTTCCAAAAGCTTTCACTGCTGTGGCAATGCTCTACGCATGCAATCTCATCTGGCAAAACATCTTCCATCGATACTATTTTAGACAAGAATTCAAACAATCTATTTGTTACTATTTTAAGAATTTCTTGTTGGCAACCACAGTAGAACAAAGACGCAGTGTTTCAGTCATGCCCCCAGTTTTTATTATAAAGCTTAAGCAAATGCCAAGAATTCAAGGCTAGTTTCAAAAATTAATAATGAGCAGCTGCATCTTTTCCCTGTCCTCCTCCCCTTCATCATCTCCCCACCCTCTTTTGTTTGTTTTGGAGACAGTGTAGCTCACAAGCACGTGTTCACCTCCAAAAAGCATCCTTAGAAGACAAAGAAACGGGGAAGGGGGGAGAAGAGTTGGAAAGAGCAGAAGTGAAAGAAAAACAGGAGAGATGAAAACTGAGAGCTTGTATTTGTACAGGACTCAGGAAACATGTTTTTTAAAAAATCTCACATTCACAGGATGCATGTCCTGTACTGTGCCTCTGCTACAACAATTTATACAAACTTTTCACAGGCAAAGATAAGGTACTCAATGACAAAAAAAATCTGGCAGAATCACTTCTAATAATCACTTTGTAACAACCTGGTTTTGTCTAAAGTCTATTTGAACTTAGCCATTGACTACATTTAGAAAACATTTTATAAATATGTCCATATAAAACAGACACCATAACACATGAAATTGAGGCACATTTCCACAGGGCTGGTCATAAATTTTCACTTGAATGTGTTATAGTACTGAAGGCTGAGATTCTGATTTCAGTCCAGCTTGCTGTCCAACCAAATAGTTCTCATGAGCCCATCATAGATCCCTTACAATATCATACAATGACAAAAAAAATACTAAACTCATACCTAAAAAAAAATCATGTTGATAGCACATAAACAGACTGATCCACTGCCAAAACTAGCCAGTCAAACACTGTATCATAAAATAGCCAATAGGAGAAGTACACAAAAGGACTTCAAAAATTTCAAATTAGACTAAATAAAGACGTTTAACAAATAGGTAGCTTTCAGCACTTTTTAAGTCCTTCAGATTCACTCTGGGAAAGCCTCCAAAACTGCAACTTCTGTAGGCTGGAGAATATAAATTTTGATACTATTCAATTTAACTGACAGTGACATGAAAGATCTGGAGAAAATCCAGTGCACCCAAGATAACTAAAAAGTGACTCCTTGTTGTACTGCAAGAAAAATGGCAGCAGGAGGTCTCTCAAGGATATGGTATCAATGACAAAAAGCAGTCATAAATACCAGTACATTGCTCTTTCTCCTTTACTACCACTGTCACATTATTTTACAGACTAATGGCTTAGTAATTTTGTGAACAGCAGTTTTGAGGACTTAATAGTGCTGGCTCTGTTCATGTTACTACACAAGCTAACAAACGTACCTGA
This sequence comes from Orthonyx spaldingii, assembly GCA_013397795.1. NCBI lineage: Eukaryota > Metazoa > Chordata > Aves > Passeriformes > Orthonychidae > Orthonyx > Orthonyx spaldingii. The sequence continues at coordinate 49,046 of VZTJ01001769.1, read as the reverse complement.
TAGTCAAATTCATCCAAGTCCCTGGCATGTCTTTCCATAAAACAAGCAATTCTGCAATGCTTCTATTTAACTGACCATGACACACATACTCAAACTTAGTTGCAAGATACCCAAGTATTCCAAAGTCAATAGACACCAAATATTTTCATAAGTAAGTTGAGTGCACTTCGCATGACAGCAGCTGGGGAAATTTTAATCTGCATGGATTTTTAATTGGCTGAGGGGGGCGGGGCGGGGGGTGCACAGAGATTAGTAAAAGGAACAAAGAGGGAAGCAAAGGGTAATTAAAAATGCATCAACTCAAAATTTTTAGGCACAGTCATCTCATATAATAGACAGGCTCAAGAAATACTGAATATATTATCAGCAGAAAAAAGTCACAGGGCTACATACACAGCTACATTTTCACTGTGGATAAATGGGCAGAGTACAGCTGGGATAAATACAAAGAAAATGCAGAAGAAAACTTGAGAGGCATGAGGATGAATATAGGTCAGAGAGTACAAAGACTATTCAAGAGGTATGGAATGACTAACCAAACTAGTACAAAATTAACCAGGAAAAAAAACCAAAACCAAACCAACCAAAGAAACAAAAAAACCAAACCAACCCAAAACACAAACTGACAGCTTTTGCCAAAATCAAGTTATCCTGTCTACCTGTGTGAACATTTATGTTGTAACAAAGAGTGAACAGTATGAGGATAGGAATAAGCAGTCCAGGTTGAGGGAAAGCAGATGTGTTCATATAGCAATATTGATAACCTCCTCTGGCCTACAGTGATTAGGAATTACAGCTTAAAATGTAGAATGAATGCATGCCGTTTAAGAGGCTGCTCAGCTACACTAACTTGCAAGTGAATAATGTCTAGAAAAGATCACTTAACATGTTTTTCGGATACAATAAACAAGTACTTTTTAAAAATATCCAAATCTAATAAATTAGTTTCTTAAAAGAAGTTGAAAAGTAGATTTTCCCAAGAAACATAAATATCCCAATACTCTGAAATTTGGGTTAATTTGTAACCAGTATTAAAAAGAAAACTTTATAGGAGGACAAAAATTGGGCATATTTTTGTTTGTTTTTCTTTTTACTAGTTAGTACTTTTATTATTTTCTTTACAATTCTGAAAAATGTAAACTGAATTATTTCCTTGCAATCTTTCTATTAGAACTAACATGTTTGTACTTTCATTTCAACAAAGTTGCATTTTCCAGAACATATAAGTGAGTGGTGAGAGCCCACATCTCTATGCCACTCAAAATTCCTTTATTATGCAATACACAGACATGTGCTTTTTTCTTTAACTTTCCTTACTAGAAGCACTGGAATGAGCTAAACCTTACTAATTGATTTATTTGGCAAACCATTAAGGAAAATACATTACAAGTAACATGAGCTTCCTTAGAGTCAGGCAAAGGAAAAAAAAGGTGAAATCAAGCAGTGTTTTTCAACCCCAGAAGGCCAGCTAGTCAATTTGAAATACCACCAAAGAGACAAAGTGGAATCAAAACTGCTATCCAAGAACAGTTTTGTGCATAACCATCCCTCACTGAGCACTTATGTGTTTAATTAGGATCTTTTAAAGCTATAGTCAATATGTTTGTAAAAACCATCATTTCAAAATAAAAATATTAGAAAACTGGATCAACATTTGCGGCTTTTCTTCAGAAAGGAAAACAGTATGACATCAAAAAACACCCCAAACCTGCCTATAAGAGCAACTTTTTTGGAAAACTAAATCCCAAATATCACATGTGGCACATAAAAAATCAGTGGGTTTGCTAGTGTAAAAAATAATTATCTTGAATAAAGAATTTAAAGAAGAATATAATTTTCCATAAAGTTCAATTCCTGCTAGGTAACATTAATCCTTAGTTGCTTTAATTTTGCAGTTAAGCATAGAAGTGGAAAAGCACAAGGTCATTTTTTTGGAACAGTTAAGAAAATTAGCAAATTTTATTTGTTGGATATCTCCAGTTAACGTCAAATCCATTTTGAAGTTAAAGTGTTCTGACAAAGAGTATCAACCTTATGTTGATATCCAAACTTACACTTACTACAAAAGGTGAATGAAACATCTGGCGCCTGGTGGAGTTTTGGGGGGCAGGGTGAATTTGATTTGTTGGGTTTTTACAATAGATGATAAGAACTTGAAATGCATTGTTTAGAAATCTATTGTATTCATCAGCATTTTCTTTATCCCAGAGAAATTATGTTCTAAAAGTTCATAAAAGGTATATATAGCATACACTTTATACATAGTGACAAAACCCAAAAGAATCAGCTGGACTTTAACTAATCTCCATAAGAAAAGTTTTAACTAAGCAAAAGCTGTAAACCTAAGCTATCAGAGTGATATTCTGCTTCCTCCTCACATGGCGTGTCACATCTTTGACTTTAAAAGACAATTTAAAAGAATAATGGCCAACAGTACATTATTTCAAGTTATTATACGTACAACATAGCAACTTAATGAACTTCTAGTTTGTGGTTGTCTTCATTTAAAAAAAAAAAAACAAACAATGAAAACCCTTGGTGAGAGATCAACTCCTAAGAGACTCCTTGAGATTTATCTGGGAGTACATATAAATGGGACAAGCATTTCTCCTGTTACTCAAACTGAGAAAACAATTTTCTCCTGTTACTCAAACTGAGAAAACAATTTTCTCCTCCAGTATTCAGGAGAAACATCTTGAAGTTTCACTTTCCTTCATGCTCAGGGCATGCATCTACAACATATTCTGACTTATCTTAATTTCCTCTAAATCAAAGAAACACAACATGAAAAATCTCAGGGCACACTGTCATCACTTCTGTGACCACAGGGGTGTAAAGGGGTGCCTAAAGATCTGAGAGTCAAACTCGGGATGTGATCAGTATACTGCTAACACAGGCCAAAAGGAACACCAAACACAATATTTTACACAACAATTTTATGCCCAGTAGCAGGAACACCTGCAAACAAGGTAAAATGCGTGCTATGTTACCCTCCATAGCCAAAGTTCTTTGAACCAACAACTCTCAAATGCCTGCAGAGAGCCTTAGCCAGCAGGCAGTGAGGAGCTCTGGCTGGAGGCAGGCGAAGAAGGGAGGGAAGCTTCTGCAGCAGGTCACAGGTGTTACAGATACTGAGAAGTGACAAAGCCAGAAGCAGAATAAGCAAAAGTATTCCAGCACAGGGACCACAGCACTGAGTCGGCAGCAGGGGTACACCTGCTCCAAGTTTGTTCTCATAAAACTATTTCTGGTTCCCATACAGTGACATTTTACTATATAATATACATGAATTATAGCAATAAGAGGGCAGTTTGCTTTGGTTTAAGTACATCTCCTAGAATAACTCACATCCATGCACATGCAGATTTTTTTATTGCGCTTTGCTTTTAATGTGTAGAAGCAAATGCCCCTAAATTGCTGTATCTGTTAAGGACTTACACTTTTCACTTCTCTAAAAGAAATGCAATACCTATGCTGGAAAGATGTTCTGCAGTTACAATAAAGACAGAGATGGCAAATCCAGAGATAAAATATTATTACTTTGTTATCAGGACCTAGGGATCCCCTTCATCACCCACAAAAAGAGAAGTTCACTATAGAAGGGCATCACTTCAAAAAGTTCCTGTACAAAGATCTAGTGTACAATCATTCCATACACATGCTAAAACAACTATTCCCTTGATGAAGCTTTAATTAAATTGATAGAAATCTACCATAATTTCCCTCTATTATTAAGGATACATAATTACACTTGCCAAAATAATACAGCATTTAATAATTTTATAGATTTATCTCCTTATTCTATAAAAAATCATAAAGCGTATTTAATTTGCACTACTAAGCAAAAATATTAGCTGAAACATTACAACTATGGTTATGATCTAGTACATAAGCACAACACATACTTGTACGGTCATTTAAAGATGACCATAAGAATAGAAACACTGTATTTAACCAGTGTGACGGTTAAATTATGGCAAGTGAATGAACAATTGGAAGAGTTCCCGTTTCAGAGAACTGTTTGAGATGAGGTAGTAGGAACATACACAGCTTGCTTTCGGGAGCATTAGGAAGCAGATGAACAGCTGAATTTATTATACTAAAACATAGCTCTGACTGTTTTGCTCATGGAGAAACCTCACCCAGAAGAACGGCATTTTCGTTGGATCATGAAAAGTGAAATTTTTTCTTTCCATCCAATTAGAACAGTGAAGGAACAGCACCAAAAGACACTCGCTACTCTTATGTCCTGTATAACACTGATTTCACCTTGCTTTCACGTGTCTTGGTTTCTTTAAAGTAGCATCATGAGAAAAAATACACTACTTAATTAAAAGAAAAAATTACAGATGCACCACATGCATTCACAAAAAAACAAGCCAATGTCACGGTGATTTGATCCTACAAGTTGTTTTCTAGTTCAGAACAATGATACTGAAATTAAGAGCAATGTAATGGGTGGATTATTAGAAGCATAATCTTCAAAACATCCTCAGCTTTTATTTACAAAAAAAGAGACTGCCTCTGAAGATAGAAAAAACAGTGATGCAGAGGTTTGTATGCTCTTTAATGTCACTGCTTTTTAAACAACACTAATCTTGCCATAAGAAATAACTAGTTCTTAAAGTTTTGTCCTCCCACATTTACTATAATAGAACTCTATTAAGCCGTAAATAACACTGGGTTAACCTGTATTTTTAGGGCCCACAGTCACTAACTTGTTATTTGAAAACAAAGCAAAGACCTGTCTTAAAAAAAATAAATACAGCTTTTGTTATGTTTATATAACAAATTTCTTTCTATTTAAATATCGCCTCCAGGTACTATAAGCATCAATTAATTAAACCCACAGACATTCAAGAATATCAATTCTATGATCATTTAAAAAAAAAAAAGAGAAGTTAAAAGATTCTAACACTTTTTCCTCTAAGTCTGGAGGAGTTCAAATTACTACCTCATGATATGTTATGATCTCACACAGCTTTAAAATCTTATAGTATTTCTGACACTTAAAGATTAACTCAGGTCAGTATTTCAGTCTTAATGTTGTAACTATAAACTCATACAAAATAAATATTTCACCATTGATGCCTCTTACTGAAAACCTTGTATATTATTTACAACTCCTAAGAAAAGATCTAACAGTATTTATCCTCGTGTGCACAATGACTTTGCAATACATATCCTGCATAAACATTTTCAAATGAGATTTGTGTCAGGTCCTTTTAATCATCTGAAGTACTGTCTGTCTTCCACATTCACAAACAAATTGTTTGTACAGCTAAAATTTTAGCTGCTTATAAGCACCTACCTCCATTCATTTAAAGATATGCTGCTACTGACAGCAGAGAGAGGAAAAGTTTCTGTCATTTTCTTCTACTTTCCACATTACTATACCACAGCAATCTATCCTGAGGGCTCAACACTGATCAAATTATCAGTATGGACAAAAAAAATTCAATAATACAGTTACATGGAAATAAGCATATCACACGAGAGGAATATAGGTTTTTAAATGGTTTGTGATGAACCCTACATTGGTGAGCCTAGCATTTTAAGACCCTCCCCTAATTAATTTTATTTCAGAAGTGCAAAGCTTTCCCGCTAACTTTCATTGAACTCAATGGGAGTTAACTGTAATGCTGCCATGTCCTCAATGTGCAGTCACCTTTTTGCAATTCTCCTTATCCAAAAAACAGAGCAATTGAAATATTCAGACCCAAGTGATTTTTCAGATCAACTATAGACTCTGAGAACAGCAACAAGTTTTCACGCTTTCCAGTTCACCCTGAAAAGCAGATACAAAGCCAGCCAAATCAATGCAGATTGAAATACTGCAATGATTCTATGGATATTGCTAAAACGGTATTGTATTAAACAGAGACACAGAATAAATCCTAATTATTTCTAAATTTGCAAATTCATTTATAAATTCTACTGAACTGTATACCTGCAGAAGGTATGCATTATCAGTGAAAGATCCTCTTTGATGAGATAAAGGAATATTAATCAAATAACTTACACTAGAGGGAAATGTCACAGTTTCTGGTAAAAAGGAGTTGTTCTCACAGATGTCATATCTACTAGAAAGTATCCCAATGCTTTTCAGAAACATAGGTAGCACAGCAATAACAGGAATTTAATTTGGAATTTAAAAAGAGTCAAAAGGATGACAACTCAAACTTGCAGAGAGTATACCCTCACAAAAAGCTGGCAGATGCTTTAATAAGATTTTTAAATGAGGTGCAGTCCTGTACAAGCTGTAGCTTTTATTTCTATGATAGTTACCCAATATGCTTCAATTCCTTTGTAAATCCTACCACTTAGTGGAAAGAAAGAATTTACATATTTGAATAATTCTAACCAAATTAAATAAACTGCTGTAATAACATTGTGGCTTTCAAGTGATACAAGGAAGATTGTCAGTTTAAATGAATTTAAATCAAGGGTGTCCAAAACTTTTCTGTTTGATGTGCAGGCAACGCAAAACAACAGCTAGAGGCTCTAGGCAACAACTGTCCCATCACTGCTTCCTTCTAATCCACACACTTCAGTCCATGAAGTTTGAGCTTGCCTGCTTGTAATTGTAACCTCACACCATCTTTTGAACTGAAACCTCCTATTGCTCCTCCTTTTTCTTTTAAGGTATTTTCTTCAGTACTTAGGAAAAAATAAATCAGCCAAGATAGAACTGCACATTCAGCACAGCTTCATGAGCAGAACGTCTTCCTCATCAAAGCTGATTTTCTGTTATGACAAGGTAGACCACCTTGGTGATCAGGGGAAGCTAAGAACCTAGGGTTTTTTTGGCCTAAAGATTTTGATACTCTCACAGGATCCTTCTGGAGAAAATGTCCAGCACACAGCTGGATAAACATGTCATGGGATAGGTAAGCAACTGGCTCATATCAGGCACAAAGGGTTACAGTGAATGGGGTGACATCACACTGGGGACTTGTCACTAGTGGGGTTCCACAGGGCTCCATCTTAGGCCCTGCGCTCTTCAACATCTTCATAAATGACTTGGGCACAGGACTGGAAGGGATACAGAGCAAGTTCACAAATGATGATACAAAACTGGGAGGAACGGTTGAGTCCCTTGGGGGCAGGGAGGACCTGCAGAGAGACCTGAGCAAATTAGAGAGCTGGGCAATTACCAACCATATGAAGTTCAGCAAGGGAAAGTGCTGGATTCTGCACCTTGGATGGGACAACCCTGGGTGTATGGACAGGCTGCGAATGAGATGATGGAAAGCAGTGCTGAGGAAAGGGACCTGGAGGTCCTGGTCAATGGGAAGTTGAACATGAGTCAGCAGAACCCTGGCAGCCAGGAGGGAAAACCCTGTCCTGGGGGGCATCAGGCACAGCATCGCCAGCCGGGCAAGGGAGGGGATTGTCCCGCTCTGCTCTGCACTGGGGCGGCCTCACCTCGAGTGCTGGAAGCAGTTTTGGGTGCCAAAATATAAGAAAGACCTAAATCTATAAGTGATGAACCAAAAGAAAGCCACAAGGATAGTGAAGAGCCTTGAGGGGAAGCTGTATGAGAAGAGCTGAGGTCACTTGGTCTGTTCAGCGTGGATGAGACTGAGGAGAGACCTCATTGCAGTCAACAACCTCCTCATGAGGGGAAGAGGAGAGGCAGGCACTGATGTCTGTGGCGACCAGTGACAGGACCTGAGGGAATGGCCTGAAGCTGTGTCAGGGGAGGTTTAGGTTGGATATTAGGAAAAGATTCTTTATCCAGAGGGTGGTTGGGCACTGGAACAGGCTCCCCAGTGAAGTGGTCACAGCACCAAGCCTGGGAGAGTTCAAGAAGCATTTGGACAATACGCTGGGGCACACAGTGTAACTCCTGGGGATGGTCCTGTGAAGGGCCAGGAATTGGACTTGATAATCCTTGTGAGTCCCTTCCAACTTAGCATATTCTGTGACTCTGTGATTCATCTGCTGCAATTTAGCCTAAGTTCTCCATGGAACACTGACCATCTGAAAACATCAAACCCTTTGCTAAATTGCTGAATATATTATTTTCAACAGTTGCATTATAAGCAATGGTGACCTAATTACTATTTTCATCAAGATCATATCCAAAAGATATCTGTTCTCTCCAAAGCTTGTGTTTTACATTTTCAATTCTAATACAAAATGATGACTGTAACAGTAATGCACAACAAATGTGCACTACATTATCCCTTATGGCAGGCTTCCTCAATACACCTTTATTCAAACCTAAATTATTTCCTGTCCAGACTTCTGTAATTCCCCACATACCATACTAAATACACAGATTTTTCACAAAGCTCGAACACTGTGCTATATTTTGCTGCTACACTATTTAAGCTTTTATCACCTCTCTTCTTCCCCCACCCCATCCCTCCTCTGCCACCTCCAGCACAGACTTCCTACAGTCACTGTCAGGGTAACAGTTTGAAAATTACATGCTGGTTTCTAGACGTGCCATAATCAAAATCTCTCATTCTGAAACACAAATATTCACCTAATCTCTTTGCCTCATCACTTTGCTGCCACTTTGGCTCCTTGCTGGCTTCATCTTGCATTTTTCTACAGCTGGGGACAGAGATACTGACCTTTCAGTTGTCTCTAGTCTACATACATATCAGGAATATTTTGTCCCTTCTGTAAACAATAGGTTTCTATCTGAGGTAACATTTAAGCAAATACTGTGCAAATTCTTGCCCTCTCCAAGATTATAGGTGCCTTCTAATAGATTTTGGAAGACACTTTATAAAGAGCAGAAAGTAAAAGCAAACAAAACTGCTTAATTACATGCATTTAACAGCATAGTGTTCTCATACCAAATTATGTTTTGGATGAAATAAAAGAGCTGTGAAAGACAGCTTTAAACTATTGTTCTCTGTGAAAGTAAAAGCAGGAGGAGCTTTCTAAAATCTCATAAATCTTGCATTTTCCTAATTGCTGCCAAGATTCAGGGGAAAGACTAAAGGGCTTAAATGCAAGTCACTCACTAATTGTCTTTTTTTTTTTTTAAATTAGTGTAAACAAAGTGTAATTTTCACTATTACAAAGTTTCTGGATTTAAATCCTTGTATTTATACATTCAAAGTCACATGACAGAGGTTACTAAAAAAAAAAGGACTCAATTACACAGAAATCAGCACAGAAACACAGAATACGAGAGAATCTTTAAGTTTCTTTCTCTGATCTGAAACAAGCTCAAGAAAGTACTTTTACATGTACTTCTTCTTAGATATCATTTGAAAGCTGTTCCTAAAAGTCTATGGTAGCAAGCATTCCAACTTATGGAATACTGAAATACTGTCAAAGTATTTCTTACTATTTACTCAGTGTCTCTCTGAGGTTTTTTCTTGTGATACCATGACCTCCCACGGAAAACAATTGTCTTGCTTCATGTACCAAGTTCCCTCAAACTGGTGGCTATGTTCTACATTGCCCTCTTCAATCCATCTTCTCTATTTTAGATGGATCAAAATTTATTATGTTTTCTCAGTCTCCTACAAGTCTGTTGCTTTCCTGTGGATTCTAACTCATTGGTACCACAGAGATTTCTTCCAACATACGCGTTATTTTGGCTACAGCCTCACCAGTGGTGAAGAGAGGGAAACTGCTTTTTCACATTTCAACTGTAACGTTTCTGCTATTAAGACTTGTGCCATACTATGACTTACTCATTTTGCTCTCTACTGCTATCCCCATATCTGATTCTGCATTACTTATATCTACCTATTTCTGATCTGACATTCATGTATGTTGCATTCAGCATTGTCATTCTTTACTTGGTTCATTACAGATAACTACTCCAGTTTATCAAGATTTTTGATTCATATACCTGCTTTGCAGCTTCTCTCTTGCCTGGTGACATCCACTGATTTTAGTACATATACAGTCATGTTTAACATCATCTTCCATGAAACACGCAAGGTAAATGTAGCCCAAGAAAAGGCTTGTATTTGCCATTAAGTTCAAGAGAAAATTATTCAAGTAACATTGTTCACTTTGCAAAGTAATCCCTGCATAATGTCAGGGACAGTTCCCTGTTTTATGTGATAATGCACAGAACAGCATTAAAGTTGAGATAAAGTTTTATAGCTCACTATAGCAGCTCCCAAACCAAGACGCAGAAAAGCCTGAACTAGTACAAGGGAAGGAAGGAGGAGATTCACTTTATCATTAGAAACCACTACCACATATAAGTCACAGTAATGATGGACAGCTATTCTTGGTATCCCTTCTGAATCACCAAGAGATGAGAACTTGGGAGAGGCTCTCAGAGGCACAGAGGAAGCACACAAGGGCACGGAGAGAAAATGCACATCCCGTTCCCAAGCAGTGTTGCCAGACTGCAAACTTATTGCCTCACGGAAAGCAGTTCTTCTCTGCCCAGGACAACAACACAGCACACCCAGGCACGGGCGCAAGCACGCCTGCTGGGTCTGGGAGAAAGAATCAGCAGCAGGCAACCAAAACCCTGTACTGACTGGGAGTGAGAGGGCAGCTCCCAGAGAACTAAAGCCTTGAACAAAGAAATCGTGAAGAATTTCATCAAATAGTGCTGCTTAGGCTGTAACTAACTTCCAGAGGTGTTCCTATTCAGCACTGTTAATACCGCTGTATAAAGTGTTTGGTCATAGCTTAGCATCTTATAGATCAGCCTTAAGTGCACATGTCAACTTCATTTACAACTTTCCTCTGGCTCAAACAGCTAGGCTCTTCATAAGGAACATCCTGGAGGTTGTTTCATTTTACATCTCACCATTTCTTTAATATTTTATTAAGTGGTACATTTTTTCAGTTACTCTGCATTACATAACCTTCATCCTCCTCCTCTCATGTAATTTTGCATGTGCTGTATACAGATTTTACAACATCTAGAATGTCACAGATATATTGCTACACTACTCTTCACACAAAAATCTGTCTTTTAAAATAAAAAGCTGAGTTATTCCAAAAGGGGTTTGATCAGTAAGATTCAGCATCTGTTTTAAAGTTAATTTTACTCAGAAGAAAATTATTTATTGAATTTTAACTAATATAAGCAATACAAAAACCATTGTACTAAAATCAAAAGAAGAGTACACAGCCTGGTGCTTTCCTTAAAGACAGCGAGATCATGCTGCTGACTACAATGAAATCCATTTCAGCCTCCAAAGTGCTAAAGGACAAAAATTATACAATTACTCACATTAAAACACAATTATCTTTTCATGTTATTATTAAAATGATACTAACTGATAAAATGAGAATTTAAGCTATTTTGTATTTTATAAACATTAACATTTCATGAGTATAAACTATTTAGAGTCACATTACATAGGAAATTAATACTATGTATGACAGCTTTCACTGAGGGCTTATGAAATGTTTTTGACTTCAAAATAATAATTGCAATTCTTTCTAAAATTATCTGGGGATAATTATTCTTGAATCCCTAGGGTGAAACATCATCCTGATGAAGTCAGCTGATGAAATTTGGCCTCTATTAATTGCAGTATCTATCTGTAGTTTCTCTGGCAGAAGATTTTTCAGACAAAGGCTTTTTATAAATGTAACAATTTTGAAACTACACAGGTATGTGTACAATATCTGGATCTCTCCTTTTATTGTGTTTTTGTTGGTAATGGTTAACTGAACACTAGCCTTTTAAATCACGTTTCATAATATATTCTCTTTAAAAGTATTCTGGAGTGAATATGGTCTCTAGAAAACAGCAGTAGAGAATGGAAACACCTCTTCTTTCTTTTCCATAAAAAGGATTCACAAGGTGCTTTTTGTAGACTTTATCCTGAGAATTAAGTATACAATAACCAAACTAAGAAGGGGAAGAGAGCCAAAGAAAATCCTTCCATACAATCAGAAAACGAAACCCACTATCATATGGTAGAAAAGCACTGTGCATTAATGAAATTCACTGCATCATTTGTTTCTAGTAATAATTCCCTGAAATGTCAGAGTTGCACTTAAGTTAAACCAGACTTTGTTCATTCTGACTTCTCACGCAGTCAAAAAGTACATAACGGATCACTTGATCTCCCTTCTCACTTTAGGATGATCTAAGTATCTCTTAAAACAACTACATACTTTTACAATCATAGAATGGTTTGGGTTGGAAGGGACCTTAAAGATCATCGAGTTCCAACTCCCCCTGCCATGGGCAAGGACACCTTCCACTAGACCAGGCTACTCAAAGCCCCATTCAGCCTGGCCCTGAACACTTGATGCTGTGCATCCAGTCCAGCTCAGAGCCACTCAGGCACAAATCCTGCAAGCTCTTCCTGACTGGAAATCCAGCTGAATTTTGCAAGCCATGCCTATACAGCCAGCAGAGTGCCAGTCCCAAGAGAAATTATACTTTCAGATCCCCAAAACAGTACTTTGAGTAGCACTGAGCATTAGCATAATCCTATGCAACTGTGAAAAGATGTTTAGCAGTAGACCTTCATGTTTGCCATTTTAAACATTTACACACATACACACACACTTTTCATCTTATGATAAATGGATGAAATTCTGCAAATGGATGACAAGTAAGATATATGGCTTTATCCACAAAGTAGCCAAAAGTGACTCTATAAATATTTTAATCACACACGTAAGAAGGCACATATAACACATACGCTGATGATCACTTTACCATCACTAAAAATGACACATTAAACTTAGCATCAACCTTATGCTTCATAACACACAGACAAATCTCCTTTGGTTCAGGTAGCATTAAAAGCAGACCTCCAAAAGAGTTATGAGGTACTTCCTGAAAGCAAGTAGCTTTCCAAAAACAGCTTCGGAAAAGGATTTGAATTATTAGCCCACGCTAACCATGTTAGTGCCATCCTGCCACTGCTTCATTACAGCAGCAACACTTCAGGTTAGCAGCCTTTGTGGGGCTTCAGCAACAGTAGCCACTGCAGTGGCTACTCAGCTCATTGAGACCTGTGATTAATTGGATTATCTTGGCATGTCTGTTTTGGATTTGGCTTTACAGCAGCATGAAATAAAACCATGACTGTATATTCCTAAAAATACATCTGCAAGAACACTGAAGTGTAGAAAAATTTGACACACATATAGAAATTCCAAATAGTAACACAAATTTTGAAACATTTATATAGATGAACATACCATTTGCAAACAACAGGCTTGAATAAATACACAAAAACAAGCACATGACTATGAAACATATTCAATTTCCTATCTTAAAAATCCTACAACACTTAAAGCTTTGAAGTCATGTAAGCTCATGACCTCATATTATTTCTAAAGGTTTTAATATCCTGCACTATTCAGCACAAAGCTATTTTGTTAAGAAAAATTAACAAGAGAAAATATAATTCTTCTAAAGCAGGAGCACATCTTTCAAAATCTGAAGCACTAAACTTACAGTTTAATACAGAAAATCAAACAATAGGAACTACAAAGATGAACAAAAACAATAAAAGTTCAAGGACTTCAAAGAGTACTGTTCTATGTTTATTATGGAATCATTTTGACAGCCAACCCATTTTTTTTAATCATTAATGTAGTTTTAAATTTGCAATTTTTTGTTGTTGCTCTGCTTCATGATCAGATACTAGATTCTTGAAAAGTAAGCTTCATATAGCTTTAAACAGCATAGTAGTGTGGGCTTGGCTATCAGGTTTTATAAACACTGCACGCTGTATTGTGTGTCTGATGCTGCAAGTACAGTCAAATATACATCATGCATGATGAATTAAACACACTTTTTTGAGCGGACATCTATTCTTGCCAAACAATTCAGGAATAATACTAAATAGTTTAAACAGACAGAACTCTGGCCTGAATTCAAGAAAAGCAGCAAGATGTTAAAAAAATATCTCAACAGAGCTGCCTTTTCCAGACAAAGAGCTTTTTTTTTCCCCTCTTGGCACAGAGGTTTGGGATTGGAGCCAAGGTGCTACTTATCAGCTGTTTGACATCAGGGGAGGACTGTGTGCGTCAGTGGACCCAGTAGGGACCCCTGGCTTATGGCATGCACCATGTGGTTCTTATCTTATCAGTTTGCAAGGTCTGGCACTTCAACCTCTGCAGCGTGAAAAGAGAAAAAAAAAAAAAGGGGAAGGAAGGAAGGAAGGTGTGTATAACTGGGAGGGAGGAGGTCAAATGGGACTGGTGAGCCAGGCTGGACTGCAGAACAGAGCCCTGATTATATTTTGGTCCACTGCACTGCGTATGGTTGCAGAAAATCCTAACAGAAATTTCTCCTGCTTTCCCCACACACTTGTAGAAGAAAGGAACTTCTTCTCATCCAGGTTCAGAGAAGGCAGAACAATGTGTGTGTTGGAGGGACAATGCTCCCTTTCACATACAGCTGATAGAAGGGCTGCCAAAGAAATGAGGTTTAGGATATTCTCATGAAAAACCTTATCAAGGTAAGCGTGCCCTCCAGGAAACCTATGAACGGGTGCAGTTTCTTATTGCAAACAAAATTTAAACAGCCCAGATTATTTCTCCAAATGCACAGCTTCAGCAAGATTTATTATAGCAAATTATTCTCAGAACCAAATGAGCCATACAGTTCAGCACAGCTCCAAACTTAAAACTTGATTGCACAAATGAACCTTTGTATTTAGTATTTAGAAAAACATTCACCAAGGAAGATAATCCTCAAGTAAACCATCTGCTCTCCAAGATTCATTCCATCGGAAAAATTAATATAATTACTCAGAAAAATATTATTTGTCTTACCCTACGCTTCCTACACAATGTGTAGGAATCAGACAGCAAAAGTCACCTCCTTCAGATTAATCTCCTTAAACTACTCTACTTCTACAGATGCATCACAAGATATAAATTATAGGAGAACATGAAAAGCTGTTAAAGCATCTGTAGAAATTAGAAGGTTTGCACCCTTGACCAATCTTGATAATTATTTCCATGCGAAAACTTTTCATCTTATACTGCAGTGACCAAACTAGCATCAGTGGACGATGAAAGAAAATGGCTCAGTGCTTGCACAGAGACCTTGCCTGCTAAGGATTCAGCAGAGCTCTGGAAAGACCTACCAGCTGAGGACCACGACTGGACAGCCTGTCATGAGTTCTGTTCACTCTAACGAAGATTCTAGTTTGGTTACTTCCAAACACTGCTTTCATAAACTGCATCATCAAAAATTGCAATGTTTTGCTGCACATAGCCATACTGTGCTTCCAGTTTCATTTCTCATGTTGTGTCAACTTAGTGAACCACAACAGTACTATGTAGTCAGTGGGACAACCATTCATCTGAAAAGGAAATTCCAGTACTAATACACTTTCTTCTCCAAATACAACCTGTTTTTTAGGTAAATACCAATACGGTACTATTACATAAAACACAACATAAATTTATGATCAAGGATTCTAACATTTTAAAAGCTATCTGTAGAGTGACACAAATAACCACTGGTTTGCTATGAAAATCGACAAAACTGCCACAATATAATTTTTTTCTGATTCATATTTTTCTTTACTTATCTGTTACTTTATTTTGGTCAGACAGGTTGTTGTTTTATCAGGCTTAGGAGACAGAGAAAGAGAAAAACAGAATGAGAAGCCTGAAGAGAAACATCACTTATGGACACTATTCTGCATCCTAAGTTTTATGGTTGAATTTCTGCACTTGGAAGAAGCCACCACTGCACTCATCTCAAAGGCCTGTGCATAGGGACTGGGATACTGAATTGGTGGCTTGAAGAGCATGCTGCTCCCCTTCAAGTTAAATGATAAATATAGAAGCTATTGGTAGTGATCAAGGATCACTCCATGTGGGATCATGTGTTCCCATGAGGCCTGTGACTTACAGAAGGTATGTTTCTTCGCATGTGTGATTTTTCAGTCTTTCTACTTCAATTTGAAAACACAACTGACAAATTAATTGTAAGCGTAGCTACAGTTCTATGACACACAAACAAACACTGGATGAGATGCCTCATTACCCAACAAAAACAGACACACACGTTAAAAAATAATGTACCTCATCTCTGAAGACCCTATCAGTCCCATTACAGGGCTGACTGAAAACAAAAAAGGGTTTACTTCATATCTCCATTTTGCAACTCTCCCTCTACTTCCTCCTTTGGGTTTTTTTGGAACAAGTATCAAAATCTCAGTGCAAATATACAATACCAAGTAATTTTATACAAGTCGATTTAAGTGCTTACACCTCAGTTACATGACAATGCTTTGTCAGCTGTGTTAACACAATTAAGTAAATTTTTTGCATAATTAAATTTGGTCACAGGCCCTACACAGTGATTATATATACTGTGTACTATTACAGTGTGTCTTTCTTCAAATAACAAAGCTGATTTGTTTGTATAACAACAAAAGCACAAAGCTGCATCCAACTAAGTCAATGACCAACGTCATGTTGACCTAAGACTCTCCCCCACACCTCAAGTCCTGCAGAACCAACACAGGCGTTGAAGAACAAACCACATGGTGCTCCTTGCACATTCTTGTTCAATTGTTTATACATGCTGTTTCTACTAAAATATTTAGTACAATGAAGCCAATAGGAGCTCTTCGCATGCCTAAAGATAATCACATATGTGGCCAGCAAAAGGAAGGACATTTGTTAGTACCCTGCACAGGTTGAACAACTTGTTTAGCAGTGTGGCCTTGATCTTGATCATGTCCACTAAAAATACTCTAAATAAAAAAAAAAACAACACCTTGCCAATGATAATTCTTTTATAAGCACTTCTATTGATTCCTTTACTTTCCCAGACCATTTTCTCCAGTTTTCAACCTGCTATGCAAACAGTTGATGAAATTTATGAAATTTGAAATTAAGACTTCCAAACTCCACGTGAGGTTGATGGAGTGATCCCCAAACTCTGCTGTCTTAATAGAGCAACCACACCAAACATTAAGGCAACACTGCTTCTTTTGACATTCTGATGCAATTCAGTTCAACAGCTTTATGTATGAAAACATTCGGAAAATAAAATTGAACATAGTATGTAAGTCAAAAGAATAAAGAGAGCTAAAATGGCCAAATGAAAGGATTAACATATCACAGCTAATGAAGTGCTACAAGAGAGTTAACAACTCCATATAGTACGAATTGTTATCTTATCCAGAGATAAGACATGTCCACAGCTAGAAAAAATGATTCAGCACAGACTGAAGGAGGAAATTGTTTCCTTAACCATATGAAACTTCTCTAAATACTCCTTAGCATGAGATCCCTCAAAAGACCACAGCATAAAAGGTATGCACTTGGGCAAACACAATCTCAAAAATCTATAGAATATGTTTAAAATGTAAAAAGATATTGAAGTATAAACATATGCTCTCTTTAAAACTGATGTAGATTTGGGGTTTTCTAAGTCTTCATTTTTACCTGGAGAGATTTTGGTTAGCTTTTGCAAATCAAATAGCTGTACAGGTGAACAAAAAAGAATGACAAAATTATTCATGTATAGAAGGAAATCTGAGTCTATTATGACCAAATTGTACTTAAAAAACCAAGTCAGGTGTTTTTAAATATCAATTATGTAAAAGCATCTAAGATATAGAATTACTGAGTGTTTTACTCTTCTTGCATACCATCATGGGCAATACTACAGAAGTAGCAGAAAAGAGTCTCCTGTGCTAGTATGTTAACAATTCTGACAGCATGAAAGTCCAAGGGAAAAAAAACCACAAAAACTCAATTATTTAAAGCAACATTAAAAAGGAAGTCTTTTATGTAGACTCAGTAGTATCTATATAAACATATATTTTGATCTTCATCAAACTACTAAGACTGTCCCACAGGACATTAGCATGGGAAATGAAGCATTTTGTAAGGTACATTTGGATTATGCAATAATCTATCCATCACTATGTAGACAAAATGTTAATTTCTCCACTGATTTCAGTAAAACTACCTGGACAGGTTACTTTCAAGAAAACATCATAGACACGTTCACAATTTTGACTATTGTTTTTAGTTCTAACTGAAATGAACTTACAGATTATTTTAACACCCATTCCTATGTTCTCAAGTGAAAAACAGTTTAGAAAGTTAAAAGTCCAAACTAAACATCTTGCTTGAAGACAAATGACTCAAAGAGCACTCATACCAAAACCATTAGCTTCTCAGCCTTCTGGTAACTCTTTTTTTCCACCTTCACGAAACCTCTTCTAAAACAAACAATGCTGCCATTACTTCACTACTCTCAAGTAACAGAAGCAGTTCCAGACCTACACACTATATTATTTGACTTTATAAAGCATGTCAAAGTTAACTTTTTCTGGAAATTTAAACCTTGTGCACCCTAAAATGTTGGGGGAGGTGCATGGGGGAGAATCAAGTAGACTCTTGCTAGCAACCAGAGTGCTCAACCAGAGCATTCCCAGCCTGCTTCCTTTGCTTGGGCAGTCTTCACAACATCAGCTCAGCACAGCTGAAGAGATCTGACCTTGTTTGTGGGCACTTCATCCCACACGCTGCCAGCCAACATTCCCCTTCAGGGAAAACTGCCAAGACAACCAAAGCTGATGCAGCACACTGACGAAGATGCTTACATCCTCCCAGAGAACTGTAGCCATTTGCAGTCAAATTCCACAAAACTATTTCAACTTGTTACTTTTTCATCTAATTTTTTCCTAGATATATAAAACACAATGACAGAGAAAACAATAAACTCTCAATGAAACGTCTCTAGACATCAACATTCTCTATGCAGAGAGAGAATAACAAACCGTTTAGCATTAGTAAAGCAACTCTATTAATGGTCCTCTATTAATTGTATCCATTATTTTTATTATGCAGGAACATTTGTTCTACCTGATTCTTTGGGAGTTCTCCATGACTTTTTGCCAGTTTTATTTATAAGTTTTTGTCCTGAAGCTCCAGTACAACTACAACACATCACCCAGTACCTTACTGGATGTACACAAGTGATAATACCATCATAATTAAAATGACTGGGCTGCTCACTTCAGGGGCAAGGTGCAATGCTAAAATTCACTCATTTAACATTTTGAAAAACACACAGGGATTATACTGCTGATATGGCTCTCTGGATTGAAAGTCTAAGATTTATCCAGAACACCAGAAAACTCATTTCTGCAAGGAGGCTTGTTGCCTGCCCATGACTGGAGAAAGGGTCTCACTAACACAGATACATGAACATTCCCAGACCTAGTACACCAGAAAAGGCTTGGTTTGTTCATAAACCTGTCAGCAGATCATCCAGCAGACTCCAATTTTTGAGTGGAGAGACAGATGAGATTATGCTCACAGAATAAAATTTTTGCTCCAAAAATGTTTTCTGTGCTCAAGTCTAAAAGTCAAAACCTGCAAACATGTCCAATTTTAAGTACTACTGACTACAGAAGGCATATTCACACACTTAAGAAATTTTAAGTTACTCCCACACACAAATGTCTACAGCAGCACTGAAATAGTGAAAGGTATCAAAATTGTTGCACAAAGATGACTCTTCATCTACAAGTTTTAAAATACGAAATCTTGCAAGTTTTTCTAAGTATTTTTAAATAGGAAATTTAAGAATTTCACCTAGTGAAACCTAGCCACAGAAGTACAATACTGTAGTTCTGTAGTAATACCAGTGATTTTTGCTTTTAAAAGCAGCCTCGCTCTTAGAGGAAATACTCAGGATTCCCCCAGTTTTGTTTCTTATTCTGGCCCTTCCTCCTGAATTGGGCAGGGGCAGATAATCCACAACGAGGTCAAGGGATGGCTGCAAGGATTTTCCTCTGAAAGGTATGGCTCCCCTCGCACTGCAGCACTGCCCCTCTTCTTCTCCAGGCAGACAGTAAGCAGGGCCTTGCCTCCATGAGGCTTTGAAAGGTGCCAACCTTCCAGCCGCAATAAAACTAAATAACCCTTAGCCTTTCAGACCTGACAGTTCAGGTGGTTTGCCTTTGTTTTTTCAGGTTGTTTCTTTAAGCTGAATGACAATTAGGTAGAAGTAATCAACACATTTGTCATGCCTGTTTCAAGTCCTAACCCTAGGCTCAAGTGTCTGTGGTTTATCCAAAAGGATTTCAAGGCAAGCCACAAGTGTTTGTAGCTGGGAGCAAACATTTGAAGAGTGTCTAAGATGATCCTTTCAAATGTGTTGACAACCTCGCGAAAAGAGCATGTAACTACTCAGATTGCAGGTCTGGTGAGGACAAATGTGCATGGAGTCATTATGCGAGAGAGATGCCAGTAATTAATTTGGCCTCTCTCTCTAAGAGACCACAGCCATGCACGTGGTAAGACTCAAGGAGCCCCCAAAAGTTCATGTAAACTTTTCATGGATGTTTCAAACTGGTCACAACCTTGACTTCACATGCCAACTCATTCATCCATTAAGCCACAGGCATTTAGAGATCTATTAGTGCCTATTATAAGGGGCAAACAGAGCTTGGATATTTGGGAAATGTGGAAAAACTGTCAACAGAAGAACCTGGTTAAAGGGAGCAAAGGAAATACACAACTTAGTAGCTCCACGTGAGTTTAGCCATGGGTTGGCATGGATTTCAGTGTCTGGGAACACTGAGGAACTAAGAGAGATATCCAACACTTGTACTGTGTGCAGGCATTTTTACACATATAATGGGGAATCAAATGAAATACACCAAAGATAACTGTAAATACAGCTCAAACAGGTATTATACAGCTTATTTTCTGCCTAATTCTAAAAACTCACTTATTTGAGATTTACCTTAGCTCATCATCCTCATTATGAAATGATATAAGAAGCCACAAGAAAACCATCTCTCAATCCTGGCTTCACAGTTCCATCAATACAATAGAGAAACAGCAAATACAACAATTTTAAGAGGCAAATAGATTTAACTGATGTGGTACGAGCAAAGGCCAGATCCTTAGACTAAGCAAACAGCTAACTTTTATCTTCAGCCAAGCTTTATACTCTGTCCTTCCCAGGCCCAAAATGTTAATGCAACACACGTACTGCAAACTCTGTGCTTTATTCAAAATAGCTCCGTTTGAGCTTACGAAGTATCTGTAATAACTTTCAATTCCAAGTCAAGGCTGACTCCAGCCTCCAGCAAGGAATGGAAAGCTGCTTGTTACACATATCTAAGTTTATTAAGTATTAAGCATATGTGCTTAGCTACACTTAGACACTTTTAGACTCCTTTTAATCAACCTTCTCCTACACAAATGTTCCCACTTGCATACAAAAAATTATCACCTGCAGCATATGTTAAGAGACAAAGATTATGCCTAAATAAAACTGTGTTTGGCTTTATGCATTTTAATAATTAAGAGGAAATGTACATAAAGTTATACTTTTACCTAGTCTGTATTTGACACAAATTATGCTTCAGTTTGCATACTTGAGGTCATCTATTAATCAGTCCTATGACATATTACTGATAATGCTTGCACAAAAAGAATAAGAATAATATAGAGAAATTAAAACAACTATTAGCATAAAACAATAAAAAATAATTTCTATCTATTACTCTTTTGTGGATGTGCATTTGTGGATATTTTGTCATTAACAGGATAATTAAACAAATTTAGCTTTAATAAATACAAAGCTGGAGTCCACCTTGGCAGTAGCGCTGTTCCAGTATCTGAAATAAATTACAGTGTGGCAACATAACCACAGAAGCCACTTTCTTGAGGCCACGATTTCTTTTGCCCATATTTTTGTATAATAAATAATTACAACCTCTAACTCACATGTTCTCCACTTAGTCATACCATAGTTTTACCTTCACTCCAATGTTCAGTCCCCAAATCCCAAAATCATACATTTTAAATCCAAAATAAATTTTCTGCTCTGATCCACAGATTTAAATCATGATGTTTTAATCGACAGTCCCATATAGAAACACAACTAGCCCACACTGCTTGAAAAAAATTGCCAATAGATAAGAAGAAACTGTGCATGAATGATCTTTAAATAATTATTCAAAACATAAAACAAGAGCTCAAGTGAAGTTTCCACATTAATGGAAAAACTGTATTACAAAGAAATGCATTAAAACCAACATAGCAACTTCTAACATCACATGCTGTCAATATTCACAGGTGGGTCCCTCCGCTGCAACTGGCAGCATTGGTAGAACTTAAATCAGCAAAAGGAATGCAATTCTCCATTCTCTAGGTGGGATGATGTGAGCAGCTGTTAGAGGAAAGCTGTAACCCTTCAGGCTTTGCTCATGTAAGGAAAAAGCCTTTCAATTAACATTTAAAATTAAAAGCTGCAACATTATTTAATTAAAATAATGTGGCTATTTGGCTCCACTCCCACTATAGTTTGTAAAAAAACCTCTCCTTGAAGTAGTCAGAGGCCTTGCACAAGGAGAGGGCAGAAGCACTTAAAACACAGTGAGAAATAAACCCTACAGTCAGCAGGAGAATCCAGTATTTTCGAAGTCTTTTGGGAGACATGAAATTATTTTCCACTCATTAACTTGAAATTAGATCCCTGACTCACAATTTGTAAGATTACTTGTGTCAGAAAGAGCCTTCTTCTGTTAATTGCAATTTTCACTGTTCAAGACAAGTTTATCAAAACATTTGCATCCTCCAAAGACCAGACTTACAGATAAATAGCTCAATTTGTTTCAGAAATGGTAAAATAAAGTACACTTGCCTTTGGAAGTGGGTGAGAAGGCAGCAGATACCCAAAAAACCAAACCAGCACAAAAATTACCAATACTGTCAAAGTTAGCAGTACCTCAAGTATTCAAACAAATGATTAACAAAATGAGTTTTGGTTTCCAAACAGACCTCTACTAGTGAGAATCTCATCTGCATTTAGTCAAGTTGGCTTAAAAAAAAAATCAGAATATTTACATGTACACATTTTTTCTGTAAGTCCTTAAATAACTAATCAAAAAGGTAATATAATTTTAGACCACGCTAGCATGACGTTATCCTCTTTTAATGCCTGATCATGAGATGTGATATAGGAAAACACAAAGCTATTGAAACATGTAAGCAGCAGACCCTCTGCAGCTACTCACTTTATACACCTAATATTTATACTTCTTCAAAGTGAATCCTGCACATGCAGTAGTTTTCAAAGTTTGTATAGTGCTCAAACCTGAAACACTTCAACAGCATATCCTTAGTAAGTTCAAGCTTCAGCATTCGACATAAAGTTTTGCTCAAATTAAAAAAAATTTAAATTAAAAAGATCACTGTCATCATCCCCTGTTTTTCCACTCCCTCAGAAAACTGTATGAATGCAAAGTCCCAAAATAGCCATTCTCAGGCACTAGAAAAGCCTGGGAATTGCTTACCTAAAGAGCACTAACGTTTACAAGGCAATGATCATTTAAACCAGAAACTCTGAGTGGAAACCATGATGAAGCCTTAATTATAATATTTTTGTTAATAAAAATAGATTTGTTCTGGAGAAATAAATTCCATTTCCCCTTCTGACATCGTTTTCCCATGAGGTCTTGAGGAAGTTCTAAAGGCCAAACCACTCAGCAGGAACCAGCAATTCCACATGTCCCATTCTGGTACCCACCAGAGACTTCTTCAGACCAACTGTCAGGAGGGCCAGTTTGTTTTCCATTTAGGTTCATTTTGCGCTATTAAAGTGATTTAAAAAAAAAAAAAAAAAAAAAAAGGAATTCTGAGGAGAGACATCCTAGCACAGAGAAATGTGACATTTGTGGCTACATTTCACAATGTGGATTTAAATGCCTCCATTTTCCACCTGTAAAATGGCCTTTGTGTTAAAAGACAGTAGTAGTGGGCTTGACCAGAAAAACATGTAACAAACAAAGAGAGTTACAATTTTTACTGCCATTCACTCGTAACTTTTTTTTTTTTTTTGGAGCTCTTTCACATGGAGGA
The DNA here is from genome assembly GCA_013397795.1 of Orthonyx spaldingii. Classification (NCBI taxonomy): domain Eukaryota; kingdom Metazoa; phylum Chordata; class Aves; order Passeriformes; family Orthonychidae; genus Orthonyx; species Orthonyx spaldingii. Next base: position 25,253 of record VZTJ01001769.1, on the reverse strand, counting down.
GCAGTTCTTGAAAATCGTGATGAATCTATGGTGAATAATTCCACTAGTCAGTCAACCAAGGAAGAATATAAAAGCAAAGCAGACAGTCTTGGTTTTTTCAGTCAGATTGATCAAATAAGTTGCTATTGTGTCAGGTTGCAAAAACCCCTATAATACGTAGAAAGCTAAAGTCAGACGAATTATTTTATTGCCAGGAATTCACTGTTTTTTTGTTGGGAGTTTTGGGGTGTTTTTTTGGTTTTGTTTTTTTTTTTTTTTTTAAGTCATTAACCTTTTAAACTTAGGATGTTTTTTATAAGTAAGCAATGACCAACTGCTACTGTGTTACAGCACAGATTATTTCTGTCAAAAAAGCTGCATGCTTGATTCAGACTCCTCCAAGATACTAAGTAAAAGCTTTTAAAATACATTTTTATTATCTTATTCAAGGTTATCTCCTCATATAGTTATTAAAAGCTAACTAGACTCAAACATTTAATAAATACAGATAGCAATAATAAAAGACAAGGAACCAGAACTGCCCGAATTCCTCAAATGTTACCTTATTTAAAAGCACTTAACATAAAATTGTCATTAAAAATATGGAAAATGTTTTCCGTCTTCACTACTCACATGGCTTACAGAATTCATAAATTGGTATAAATTTTACTTTAAGCAGCCGTAGCTGTAATTGTCTGGCTATAAGCTTTGCCTTTATTTTTCCTTTTTCAGCACATGAATACCAAAGTTTGTCATTAATCTGCTAGTCTGTACACTTCGTGACTGAAAAGAAGCAACATTTTTCAAATACAACACATCTGTTATAAACTCTTGAGATTAATGTTTAACTGTGAACAATAACCAACATGTTTTATATTTTACTTGAATTTCTTTGGCCTAACCATTACTCCTTCAACAACAGAAACTATTCTATTCCAGAATTTCTATATTCTTTACTATTAACCTTAGCAGTACACATTGCTACACACAACCCATAAAATAACAACATATTCAGCAGGTTCATACCAAAGCAACTATGCCTATCTCAGTTTCAGTACACAAATGACATTCCCTGCTCCTTCCCTATCTTTTCCTCAAAAGTTCTAAGTATTGAAAGTGTCAGGCACAATTTACAACTGATCTTCCGATGAGCTGCCTATGGATGATCCAAGTATGGATTCAGAGTTAATTTTGGTTCTCTGGAATTTCAAGGCCTGCCTGTGCAGGGCTGTTCAATTCTGAACAGTATTTAGTCTGTGGTCATCTGTAATTAATTTACTGATGTGTGCAATGCTGTGAGAGTGAACTGTGGCATCAGACCCTCACTGAACTGTTTTCACGGCAGTATCACTGAAGAGAGAGTGAAAACATGAAGGAAAATAAAAAAACTTAATACACAGTCACACAGGTGTTACTGCACAATTATGAGCATAAACATATCCCACATAAAGCGCCATAGGATCTCTGAAGCCTTTCAAGACAGTTCTGGAGCACACTGACAAACCAAGTTGGGAATCCAGAGAAATGGTAGACAAGTTCTTGCTACACAGAAGAAGCTGAGGCTCTGACTAATAGATTTGTCCTCCACTTGAACTAGCTCTGAATGAAATACACTGATTTAGTTTGCACAGATGCACAAATCATTTAATCTTTAAAGTAGTTATCTGTGAAAAGTGGTTAAAAGCCTCTCTAAAATTACTTCACAAAAAGATGGATTAGAAAAGAATCAACACAAGGAAAAGAAAACAGAGAGGTATTTTCATATGTACATCTAGTACAGTAACTCTGGATAACCAAAGGAGACCAATTACAAATATTTATAGTTCCTCTGCTCCAGTTGTAGATTCAACAGCACTAAATGCAGTCCAAGTAAAACATAAGCCTACAAAAACCATGTATTAATACTCTTGTTAGTAAGGCTGAGCAAAACATTAACATTGTTTCTATGTAGTAGCAGAACTATTTTTTTTTTTTGTTATAAACTGCAACATGCATAATACTAAAATTTAAAGAACTTCTATAGATGCATCTGTTAGTAAAAAAACCACTGCCTCTAACCCTGCATCAGATTAGATATGCAATAGTGCCCCTGGCAGTGGCAAACTGCCACTGAGCACGTAATTTGATGTGTAATCTTACTGGCAATGTCTAGAAGCATTTATTCAGTTATCACGGAATAACCAGAAAAACTAAAAACATATATGAAGGGCATCTATCTTCTACATCCCCCATCTATCCTCCACCTCTTATTTTAAAGTGGTGCAGGCTACACTCTTCTTGGTTCTGTTTCCCAATGCACAATAGATCATTTTTTCCTCTCACAGCTACGTGATGTCCACTATCCTTTCAGGAATATTAGGATAACTGCTACTGTAGCACTAGTACTGGAGTCATTACACTTCTCATAACAGTCAGATCACTTCTGATAGCCCAACAAAAAGGAAAACATGACCATGGCTGAAAAAAACCCCAACATTAAACATAAAAGATGACCTTAAAAAAAGAAACAAACTTTCTTTTTAATACAATTTCTGTTCTGCTTTTATATCTGTACATGCAGAAAGTGACCAAATGAAAATACTATGAAACCTCAGGCATAATATCCAAAGTACGGACATTTATTTTTCATCTGGCCTGCAAAATATAATTTTGTCTACGTATTTTCTCATATCCATCATTTTTTTCTCATCTATTTTGTACTGTTTCTGTAAGGTTATGAAAGATAGTATTATAAACTGAAACACCAGCAGCATTCACTTTTGACCAGAACAGTATCTGAAATCAATAAATTGGTAAAAAAGAATGTTGCACAATCCCCTCAATTATTAAACAATTTGGATTGGATCAGTTTTAAAATAATATGCTTGGGGGCTTATTTTCACAGCTGGATTTGCCTTTTATTTTATCATCTACCTCAGGAATGCAGTAAAATCCCCCAGGAAGCATCTCTATAAAGCATATAATGTTACTCTGGGAGCAAAATTTACAAAAGGAGCAAAACTCCCTGGATTGGACAAACTTATGGAGAAAAGAAAACAGTTACTTCATCACTCTAAAACAAAACGTACCAATTAATTCTACTGTGCTACTCCTGAGCAACACACACTGAACAGTGAATTGTATTCAGAGGATTTAATTTACTGCCAATTTTTTCTGCCTTTATCCAACAAGTAAAACTGGAACAAGGAATTTAAAATTTCTTTGTCAACATTTAAAGCTGTTTCCATTGTCAAGCCAATGATAGTAATTTGTTGTATTATTACTAACCTGCCAGACCCCAGCTGTTGTCTTAGTCAAAACCTGAGTTTTCCAATAACTAGGAACTGCAGCTGCTCAGAATGGGTCACCAGGGATTTGCACCACCACAAACATTACTCATCTGGTCCTGCCCTGATCAGACTTCTTTGGCCAAAATGCAGGGTCAGGCCTGCCTGCCTCGAAGACATACAAATGTAAAGCCTTTTTTTTTCCCCTTATCTTCAGAAAAATAATATTTCTCATTCAATTTTTGAAAATTTATCCACAATTCTCACCAAACATGAATACAACATGGGAAAGCCTACTTTTTCTGGACACTGCACTAATTAGCCTTTGAAATAAAGACCATGAATTATGACATTCACTAAATTACTGCTCCCATCTATCATATTATCTCTGCCACAAAAAAAAAAAAAAAATCAGAATCAAGAAAGTTTTATTTCAAATACCTTTACTTTAAACACTTGAGAAACATAGTTTCTACATGATGCATCTGCCAGCTGCTGCATGTAACAGGTGTAACCATAAACATTAGAAAATGCTGCATTTTGATGTGCAAACAGCCAAGTGCTGCCTGATTTAAACATCCCGAACTGGAATCATTCTTGTTTAGCAACTGCTGTCACATGACATACCTTCAACAGAGCCCCAGAACTTACGGGAAATGACTATTTAATATTTAAAATTTCTTTTATATTTATTATTGCTTTTACTGTCATATATTAGTTTCCAGTGGGAATCCTTGCCATAAAACCGCTAACATACCATTTCTCCAACTCTTATTAACCGTTTCTGTTAGGATTACCGACATCACACATCCTGATTTCTTCCTCCCCTTTTTCAACAAGTTTCTCTTCAAAAACACAATCTGTCCCGCTCCCTGAGCTCTGCAGCCCTCTACTGCTTGTCCTTTCTCCTCCAGAACATTTTCCTGTTAATTTGGCTTTCCGGAATACTACTCCCTCTCCTTGCAGTTCTGTACCATTTCTGCATTGTACGATACAGTAAACTCTCCTGGCAAAGTTGGAGCACTTTCTCATGAGCATCTGGAGAAGCCGACATAGCTTTTTCACTCACTGAACACAGAATTGTTTTAACCACAGAGACAGTACACATAGGTACACTTTCTCTGTGGTTCTCAAGACAGATATACATGAATTGTACATAGTACAGGCTAGAGACCACCCAATAACTGGAGCCCTTTTCATGCAGAGGAGTGAGGAAAAGCTCTCACAGATGAAGGATACCGAGCACAGGTTGGAAGAGTACAAAGTCACACTAAAGGACTAAGCCCTCAATTTTCATCTTAGATGTTTCAATATTCAATAGCGCCCTAGCCTCTGACATTATGCTAGACTATTATGGTCTCTTGGAGGCATAAGAGAAAGCAAGCCATGCCATGGCCAAACCAGATTCAACCACTTCAGATGAAGACCTTCTCATCAGCATTACAAGGGTTTCCATGCTCAAAAGCTGCATGACTACAAGCTGATAGAGTCCTTTGCACCTCCAAGGCTTTCAAGCTTGACAGAAGAAATAACAAATTATTCATTAATCTCCACACAAAAGTAGAGAACTGTCAGTAATGGAAGTGACAGGTCAGCCAAGTAAGTAGGCAAAGCTCCCTCTTGTCTACAGGCAGGGGGAAGAAAAGAGTGCAAGGACGGAAACCTCTTTTGGAGTGAAAAAGTTTCAAGACCATTTGCTAACTTTATCTCTCCTTTTATTTGAAGTGAAAAAACATGAAGAAGCAAACCTTGAACAGCAAATTTTGAAATACACCTTTCACTGACCTTGTAGAAATTGAAAGAGAAAAATTTATAAATTCCAAAGCCATTGAATTTCTCCCGCAAACAGCAAGAACTGAACTCTCTTCAGGCAAAAAAAACCCTGTCGGTCACAAATGAATCAGTGAGGCATTCTTATTAACAAAGGTTTCTCACTTTAAATCCCACAGTCACTACAAGCAATGCCAAAATTTTTAATCCTAGAAAAGCAGATAATTCATCCCATTCAGCCTACCAGCTCTACCTTTCTCCCCTCAAAAGGAGCTACCACCTTGCTCTCCACACAGAGCTAGGTAACCTCTCTCTAGGAGAGACCAATACTATCAGTGGAGTAACTCAGCAACAACTCTGTTCTCCTCACATTCCATGCTGCTCACAAGCCCTGGCTCCTACACAGTTTTTCCTCACCCATTTCTCATTCCTTTTTCTTTTTTTCTCTTGTCATCTTGCCCACGTGTCCAGGTGTCACCTTGCAGTCCCTGACAACACACAGCTTTCTATAGAAACCCATGGTGGAACAGGGGTCAAGGGCACAAGCGCTGCACACCCTGTCAGGGCTGGTGCCACGCTTGGCTCACTCAGCCGGCAGCAGGGACAACAGATCGAGTGGAGCAGCGCTGTAGGGCAGTGAGTGCCCTGCTCCTGGCCTGCTGGGGGGTAACGCCAGCATACCACGGCACCAAACCTCAACCCTCCTCCTCTGTAAGCTCCTCCTGTGGGCCCTTGCAAGGCATCTGCAGCCTAAGGCTCACCCACGCAGGACCAGCATTGCTGCCCGTGTGGCTTCATCACAGACAAAGGAACAGGGGAAACCTGAAGTATCCAAAGTGCTCTTTAGGCACACTACCAGCCCTGCCAGAGGCACTCTGTGGAGTGCACACCCATGTTAGCATCACTCTAGCATGTTTTTCATACATAACTGGTTCAGAAGTTTGCTTCCAAAGTGACCCTCCCCATTTACCCCACTCATGGCATCTTGGTCCCCATGACTGAACAGACTCAGAGCACATGCATGGAGGCTTCCCCATAGGCTGAGCTACATGAGCAGATGCACTTCAGGAAGTCAAGGGTATTATAATGCACAGAACTGAAGTAGATCCACGCTGAAATAAACCTCACTAAAATGCACAGGATCATTGTTGAATCCTTAGCACAAAACTCTTTTCCCCTTACAAATCCACTTTGTACTCATCCTCTTTTCCACATCTCCTCCCCTGCAATACATCTCCCTTCCACTGCCCCATAGTGGTCATCACTACATAGCATCCTGAAAAGGGTTAGACTCCCAGGAACCTCGTTCCATTAGTTGTGTGCACTGTGATTCTCCTTCTTCATCAATATATTGGTAAACTCTGCGAATCACCAATAGCTTTTGCCTGAAAGAGCACTTTGTCACTAACACAAAATTCACTGAAACAACAGTGTGAATGGTGAATGAAACCAGGACTGCAAACAGACTTACCTCTCAAGCTAACAGAATTCCAGTTCATTTGCTCATGTGCTATACAAGTCCTCAGAGAGTCACATGCTGGGCACCCCTCTCAGTACACTGGGCTGCACACCAGGGGAGGATAAGTGCATATTTCACAAGTTATACTGCATCACACTCACATCCACATGGCACCACAGAAAGTCAGTCAGTCTGCTGACCCGCAGTTTGCCACCGCACCTTCCCAGGCAGGAGGGCAGTGTCTACATTGCGCCTGCAACTTGAGATCAGGGATTCAAATGTCACAACATGGGAATGTAAAGCAGAGACAAGAAGAAGGAATGAACTTTGCTTTCACCCCATTAGATTTATTCCAGGCTGGAAACATCCTGTGTAAGTCAGAGCCACTGCACGAGTCTAGAGGAGAAAACATCCAGGCTCCACAGTGTTCACACCTTTAGTCCTGACTGGCAAGATCAGCAGCTTCTCTGCTTTTTTCCCATAACAGCTTCTGGGCTTATGAGCCAATTTCAACTATAACCAACACAGGACAACAGTTACCCAAAAATAACTGCATTTCTGAAAGTTTTATGACCACTGGCAACTTGGTAAACTGGCATGCCCATAGTTAAAAGAGCTTCAGATTTTCTCTTGTGTGCCCAGGATTTAATCAATCAGCACATTGGCAGCCAGTCAACCCACACCATCAGTCACGTCACATCTTCTCCACATGGGCTGCTGAGGCCCATGGGAGAAAAAGTATTTGGGGACACAGGCCAAAAGCATTACAGTGGGGAAAAGGTACTTCTAGAGATACTAAGTTCAGAACATGTAATCCATGTGAAACAACACTAGTTTTGTAAGATTTCCAAAAGAAATGAGCAAATTTGGTAATGAAAATATATATGCAAGTGTGCACATGTATGTGAGAAAATATTTAAAGTTCTGTCCATTTGCAACTAAAATATTCATCTCTTTCAGGGGGTTAATGCATCTGAGATCACTCCAGAACAGCCTGGTAGAAAAGAGGGTGTATCTGTGCCTCCACTGAGAAAACAGTTGCAACACTGGCTAAATCCTTAAAACATATAAAGGCATTTATTGAGGGGGACCAGCCACCAGACAAAACAAGAGTGGAAAAAAGCTTTATCAGTCCCACCGCTCAGTCTCATGGGGCTAATTAATCACTTGTCTCATTCAGGAGCCAACCAACCCTAACTTTGCCCAGCCCAAGGCCCGCTCAACAAATAATGTGATCTGACACAAATCAGCATCTCTGGAGCACCCCTTCCTCTTCTCTCTACTATTCACTTCTCTCCCCACAAAGTCTTCCCTGTCGTTCCTGCGCACATCAGCACATTCCCTCCTTGCAGAAATGTTTTGCCTTGCCCTCCCTTGAGCTAGCAAGCAGAAGATCTCAGCAACACCAGCACCAAGTCTTTCAGCAGCCATGACAGCTTGCAGTATTTCTCAGAATGTCCTAAAACATCAAAGCACAAGGTCTCAGCAGTCCAACTGCTGTTTAGCTTTTTTCTTTTCTTATTGATATTTGTCCTCACAGAGCTTAATGAACACAAGCAAGCATCACATGTAATTATTACTACTATAATTACTGCTAAAACATTAGGCCATTTATCAAAGTAAAAATAAAATCTACAATTAATAAGTTTTCCAAAATGGATAACTGGATAACAGTATCTGTCTTCATAGTCAAGACTGCCCAACACTATTCTTTAAAATCATCACTTCACAAATCACAAATTTTAAATAAAAGTCTTCTGTGACTCACTTTAATTCAGTGAAACTTACATTGAATGCAAAACCAGCAAAGAATTCTTTCAGGAAACAGTAGTAAAAATTATACAATTTTACCCACATTCAATAAATTCTAATCATTTGCACATTTGTCTAATTAGTCCTAGCGTCTCATGGAGTTAAAAATAAGAACAGGGGTCACAACGTAAGGGAGAGTGATACACAGCTATGCACAAAGACTTCACCAAATACGGTTAAACAGTAACCAATGAATATTCTTAATTGACTATGCCCAGAACTCCAACACTTGTCCCAGAACCTTCATGTTCCACCTGCATTAAATATGTTCCCGAAGTGTGGTTCATCTCAGGAAAAATATTCAGTTCCACAGAAACAACAGTAAAATTGGTAGCTCTCCATTTTATAAGCATGTTATTTAGCCTCAAAGTGTGGTAGAAGAAGTTCTTTTTGAAATCCTCACTTTCACTTGGGTTGAAGCTTCACTTCACAATCTTTACTAACAAACAATGCCACATGCTGCTAATTTAAGAGGGCACATTTTACAAGTTGGATAGCTGATTATTTTTTACAATGGGAATATAATTAAATTTTGCTAGTTCTCCTTTTTTTTTTTTTTTTAAGGGCAAATTAAGGAAAAACAGCCACTATTTTATGTCATCATTCCTCACTTGTGAAAGGCCAGAGTTCAGAAGTGAGAGCAAACTGAGTCAGTCTCATCATTCAAGCCTTTCCTGTGCCAATGTGGTATCATATCATTATCGGTAACATGAACACATCCTACATGATCCTAAGGGCTGTCTTAGCAGGCCCACAAAGTACACGTTTCATGTGGAAAGAAACAGTAATGCACATTAATCTCTATGGAAGTGTGACCTCAACATCTGTCATGCAAGAGTTAAAACTATGCAAGAAATGTGTTAATTCGTCCTTTCTTTTTAACTACATTTAAAGAAAACAAAATTCAGATTTCCACATAAATGCAGATCAAGTGTTATAACCATGTACCCTACCATCTTTTTAAACTATTTGCTTTAAATGTATAATTGATGTTAGATAGATCACTGTTAAAAACAGCAGTCCTCCTTCTATCTGATAAGTTTATAGCTGTATGATTCCAAATTTCTACTAGAAGAAACCCCATCATAGCATGCTATCCCAGGTGGAGCTTTCAGATCTTGTCAGAAGAGCAGGAAACTGAACTTTACACCCTTCCAGAATTAGAAAGCACACAAAGTATATAAATCACCAAAATATATAAAGCATCAAGATTACATTACACGTTAAATATCATTATCCTGCAATGATTTATTTATCTATTTATTCCGGCATCATACCCGCAAACTCCTTACAATAATCAATCTGCTTTGAAATCAGCATGTGCAAAACACACAAGACCTGAAGTCAGACTGAAAGAAATATCTATCATCTTCAGGTAACCCAACCTCCCTCCTGCCCCCTTCCCAACACCCCAGCCCCTCAGTTTGAATCAGTTTTATGGGGGTAGAAGCTTACATAACAACGTAACATTTCAGTGGCTATTACCTTTATAATAGCTCACAGAAAAAGAACATATATTTTGTGCTTACATATATTTTCATGAAAATGGTCAAGTGCAGCCTAGCAGCTCTGTCTTCTGCAGTTGACAGCAAGAATTGTGTTGCCTCAGGAATGGCTTAAGAATAATGAATAAAACATGAGCTCTAGAGAAATGTACATTAAACAAGATCAAGCACACATATCCTGCATGTTGGTGTGTACAAAATAAACACTGACAAACTTGGATGATAAATTAAGGAACACATGCCCAGCCAGACTCCTTCATCACCACCAATTGTTTCAACAGTTTACATCCTATTCAGGCCTTATAATAACTTTTCAGAAAAGAAAAAAAAAAAAAAAGAAAGAAAAAAAGACAACCGTAGTAACTGTGGCAATTACTACAGCTGGGAATACCACTCTCAGATTCTTGCCCTGATGTTCTTTCCAAAACATAAAATTCACACCTTGGAGGTGTGATTCAACATGTGTTTACAGTGCACAAATCTTAGGTGTGACAAGAAAGGTAACAGAAACAGGGCTGATAGTTCAATTCATCTCAAGAGGGTGTGTAAAGTCAGTCACAAACTCTGTGTGGTTTATGTCTGTCATGTGCACATGTATGTTCATTTAGTGTTGCATCACGTTTGTTGCTTCACATGAGCACACTCATGAATTCCACTCTGTTATTGTTCCAGCTAACAGCCCAGAACTTTGTACAACAAACCACATCCCTGCCAATTCCGTATCTGTATTTTTAACATGCTTTCAGTGTATGCAAATAGCCAAAACAGCACTCTAGTTAAAAAGTACCAACCTAGTATCATTGTAAGCAACATTGTGCAAAAGATAATTAATAAAATCACCTGTACTAGTTTGAAAACAAACCAGTAGGATATCACAAGTCAGAATTATAATTTAATAGAAAAATTAAAATAAATGCAATAGTACAAGAAACACTGACAGAGTCAGGATACAACCTGACACCCTGTTAAGTCAGGGTGGTGGTAGCAGTCCAAGTGAAGTAGTTCTGTTGAAGCGGTGATCCTGTAGAAGGTCTGGTCTCCACCTGAAGGTCCAGTGGCAGCTCTTGTCCTCTGGGAATCCAGTAGGCAGGGCTGCCTGTGCTGGTCTAAAGCCCAGGTTATATCCAGGTGGGGTCTTGACGACCCGTTAACAGAGACAGCCCCCAGAGGGAGTTATCAGGGTGAGTCATGGCAGGAGATAACGAACACTGCCACACCTGCTTCAACAGCTTGTGGAGATGGTAATAGAATACATCTTATATTGTAACCTAGGACACCACCTTATCTGTTGTTAAAATATTGCTGCCAGTGTTCTCTCTGTGAGCTACATGGCACTACTAAAATCAAAAAATTCCTAGCTAGTTAAACTTACATTGTTGGAGTCAAAGGCAGCCTTGGATAACTTTGCTGACACCAGTGTAAGTACAGCTTTTATCACATAAGTGTTTGCACAGTTTATTTCCTAAAGCAACTTGACATCAGAATCTCTGGATACCAAAACCAACTAATAAACCGCTAATGTTGTTACAGCAGAATTGCATGGCTTAAAAGAAGAAAACAGCAACAAAACCCACAACACACACACACTTCCTAATGTTACCAAACACAATACAAATGTCAGTGTACACGACACTCCCTGAATTACACCAAGAAAAAGTGAGATAACACCACACTTTAATATGTTTCTGTCAGTGCAATGCTAGTGCTAGAGATGATTAGTGTTAGTAATGAAAAACATAAAATTGCAAGACAGAATAGTGACTTCTTATCACTCAAAACACTTGCAAATAACTGTGACCATGGCTACATAAAACATCAGCATTAAGAGAACATGCTGCACCTGCTGAAGATAAAACCAGTGATTTACTAAGAAAGGGAAAATAAAACCAGTATTTAGGAATAAGTCAGTTACAACACATGGTGGTTTTTTCTTTCTATTTGTCTTATTTGGCATTCCAACAAATGTAACAAAAAGGCTCCTCATCAAAACACAAATTATTAAATCCCAAGCAAGCACCATCCCATGAACATCTATCTCCCCATATCATGCAGAGATGTAAGAATGGTCCCATTGTATCAGACCTGTGTAGCCACCCAAGTATTTATTCCAGATCCTGAGAGTCAGGGAAACCTTCACTACAAACTTCAGTGAGAGAAAGGTTCAGCTCATGCTTTTTGTAATACCAGTTTTGTGCTGCATTGCTGAAATACACAGTTTCTTGACAGCAAATATAAATTCTTGTTAGACTTAACAAATGTTACATGGATCAATAGCATAAGATATCAAATCAGATTGGTCTTAGCACAAATAGAAACCTAACTAAACTGGTACCAGCACAGACCCTAACAGAGGGTGCATTGTCCAGTTTCCTTTATTTTTGCAAATATAGATGATCCTACGACCTGCAAGTGACAATGTGCACTGCTAAACAGGAAGTTTGATGCTCAAAATTGGCCTTTTGCTTTTCTGCACCACACTCACTCTCTTCCCGTAGCCAATTTAAGAACTAAACTTTGAATGATTCTCATTTAGCTTACCTAGCCAGAAATAACACAACAAAAGAAAGATGACAGAAAGCAAAGTGAACCGTGAAGGACAGTCTGAAGATAATGGAAAAGATCTATGCACAATTAAAATATACCACTGGAATTACACTATATGTCAGAAGTACAGAATCGGGATCGCACAGTTCACAAAGTATATGGCCTTCAGTTCTTTCTGACTAAGGCTATTTTAACAAGATCAAATAATCAGAAAAGGGGGCATAAGTTAGTCCATTAGCCATTATGAGGCTAGGAAAATAGGCATTTGGCTAGATACGGGAGAAGAAAGGAGAAAAAAGCCAACATTCACAAGTTTTGTCAAAAAACTCATATTATATGGTTTAAATTAGGACTCTTTTGTCAGATTCTGTATTGATATAAATACAAAAATAACCCAAAACAAAGGATTAGTCCACAAAATGAGTTATAAACCATAACAGTGGCACACTATTATTTAAGTGTGAGGAAGAATGCAACGTTCCTCTCTTGTCATTTGTGTTTTGTAAGTAGATTGCACTTTTTTATAACCACACTTACTCGCACTTTCCATAAGTAAATCTGACACAGTGCATAATGCTGTTTCTCGGCAGAATAAAAATCCTGATTTTCTTTGCAAGTCGGACCAGTTCAGCAGAATCAAATTTATAACATTAATAAATCACCTAAACCCAAGATAGCATCTCAAAACAGTGCAATATATAAACCTTAGCTATGTTTTACAAACACATTAATCATGAACAGATTGAACAGGCCCACAGTAAAACAATTCTTCATCTGCATCCATCCGGGTTCCTTTCAACAGGTCACAAAACATTCCTACATCAATATTCTACAGTACCTCCAACATGTTTTGCCAAAGCTGTTCAGCAGACCCTAGTCTTCAAAGCAATTTTTCAGAGACTTAGATGCAAGTAAACATCACTCAATGCTTGGCATATACCTTGGGTCCCCCATTCTGTTACCACCACAACCAATAAAAAGGATTCCTATGGTACTGCTGAATTTTCAAAGCAGAATGAGCTGCAAACCAGATCTGTGCCTATCTTAGCAAAGCCTGCACAGGAGTGGATTTCCAGACCAAAGTAGGTAATTATAGCATTCACACTTTTAATGTCTAGGTTCATTTTATTTCAAACTCTATCTAATCTGGTCCTATACACCAAACTTCCTTCTTAAGAGAAAATACTGTAGTGCACATCCCAGTATTGTTTAGTCTGGAAATAATCCAGTTAATGGATCGATGCTCTGTTGGACCATTTTCTGATGTGATCCAAGAACAAATGAGAACAAGTAGGACAATCACCTCAAAAGCACATTTCTGACCTGAACATACTGGACATGGTCCCAGTCACAGTACTTCACTTAGTGTTAAAATTTTATCTCAGCTATGGAAGAACGATCCAGTAGACAGAAACTTCAGCAATGGTAACTCTAGTACTCCATCACCATAAATCAGGTAGAACTGAGCCTCTAATAGGAGAAAATTGTCAGTGGTTCTTCATATCCTGACCAAATAAATCTTCCCCAAATCCCTGCCCTTCTCTCCATTTGATCATACACTTCCTTAGACGTAGGCTGAAACCGCTTCCTCAATGACCCAATTTTTGCCCTTTCTCACTCAGCCCACCACCTGAAATGCTCTTCCTAAGCAACCTCCCTATGACTTTGTGTCTTTTCTCCTTAAACTAGCTGTGAGTAACCATTCAGAGTAATCTCTCATGCAGGCAATACACACCATCATCTAACTCTCATTCTTTCACACCGAGATTGAGGCTCCAGCAGACCTGCACACAGAGCCATGAAGTGCAGCAATGATGCCAAAGAAAAACAGATGAGGAAGAGGAGTAGTCAGCCTGTGGCAGCCTGGAAAAGAAAAAGTTCTCAAGCTATCTGAATAATGAAAAACCTCGTACAAGTTCAGCAGCCAGGGAATAGAATACACATAAGTTGGAAGATCATCGGAAAGAAGACAGTCAAAAAATAATCTTACAAAATACAAGGAGCGAGGGATTTCAGAGAGTAAAATTACCAGGAACAGAATAAAAATGGATCTTGGAATGTACTACATGCAATGCAGAAACATAATAAAAAGTGAGAAAATATATATATATAGAAGAGATGCAGATAACTTATACGGCTACTTTTTTATCAGAAAAAAACGAAAATCTTATTATGCTATCCTTCAACATGTTCTTACTAACATGTCAAGAGATCTTATATTTTATGGTAAATAAAAGCATGCTTTTATTGTAAAGCATGCTTTTTATTGCAAAGCTCAGGCCAGAGGTGGAATGCAGACAGCTACTGCTCAATAATGGTTAAAACACCCTTTAATTGACCTAATTAATGCAAGCTAAGTATTAGTGCAGTTTCTCAAGAAAAGCATAAAAATAAGTGAAATGTTAAAATAAAATTAACTTACACCTTATTTTATTTTTCTTCATGTATGTTTTCATATTAATTCCCCTTGAAAAACTATTATTGCAAACTTCACATCTAACAAAATTGTTTAAAGAATGAGTAAAGAAAATTATTTCATTTTATCTGCCTCAGTCCATTTCTGCTAGCTAAACCTAACCTAACCCCAACCTTTCACCTAGTGAAAAAATGGTCCAGGGTTTGCTATGGATCCAGACTGGGATCTTGCTTTCGATATGGGATTAGGTATTTCTGAAAGCAGGCAGTAGTAATAAGAAATTACTTTGCAGCACTGTCGTTTGCTTTCAGCAAAAACTAATACTAAAAACAGGAAAAGGCTTAAACTAGCCCAATTTAATAAGAAATACAAGAAAATGCAATAATAGTTTTCACAGCTGAAGATGTGTGCAAAGGTTCTAAGTCAGCTCTGTAAGAGGAAAGGACTGTAAGATGATCAGGAAACTGAAGCACGCACTGCTAAGTTTAAAAGGCAAAGACAAGCAAACTTTTTTTTTTCCTCCCCAATTAAAAAAAAAAAATCACAAAATACAAAGTAAAAATCATCCTTTTTCAGAACAAGCATATAAAAAAGTGAAGTACTTTCCCTACAGAATGAAAAAAAATTAAGTTAAAAATTTAGGCCAGTGAGTTTGATCCACATCAATCTACAGATGATTGAAGAGCATTAAGTTACAGAATCCCACATATTTACAGACATATTATGGAAACTGCATTATATTATTTGATGTCCTGCCCAGTAACACAGTCAATTCAGATACTGTTTCTTGATAACACTTAATACACCCTAGTCTCAAAGCCAGCATGATTGTTGCTGTCTTGCCCTATATCCATTCCTTCCTCCCTCTATTGAAACCTTAATACTTTCAGTAGTCAAAGATATTTTTATAACTTTTTTTGACCCAACCCCTAAGAAAATAAAAAATATTTAAGAGTATTTCCCTACTGTCAAAAAGAGAATTATTCCATTTCAAGCATCTGCCAAATCTAAGCAATCTACTGTACAATATTTTATTTCTGTGTAAGATGTTCAGCTGAAATTTTCAGTAACACCTAAAGCAAATCAGCTGCTCTTTTCCCACTACCCTTTAAAAAAAAATCTTGCCTTCTTTCTCTTATAAAACTTCTCCTTCCAAGTACAACAAGTGTGAGGAAAAAAAGGTAAAGCAGCTCTGAACTATAATGTGCCAAAATGTAATCATCTTCAAGACTGTCAACAACTCTAAAAGAATCTCCAGATCAATGTAACAATTTCAGGGAAGATTTTTGCTATCCTGTAATCTGTAGGACCTCGCCTAGGTCAGAAGCAAACCATTGTCCTAAACAGGGTGCCTGTGGTCTTGACAACACAATGATTGGAACAAGTCTTAAACCAAGTTCCTTACTAGAAATCTAGGACTCTTTCTATAGTCTCTATTCTTAAGAAATCAATGCCTCTTCAACTACACCTGGAACAAAGACATTACACATAAAATATTGCAAACAGTTGAAAATATATCAGCAGATAAAACAGAATCCTTCAACCATGAGCTTGATGCATTCCTCCCTCACTCCCTTCCTGTCCTCAAGTCTATCACATGACAAAATGCAGAGATAATCACTGCTTGCACACACAGTCTGTATTTCATAATAAAATGGGGACTCCACATAAGCCCCCAACATTTTGAGTGAGTATAAAATAACGCCATAATTCTGCAGTCAACTCAAGAATTGTTCATCTATTCTTGGATCTCCTAAGTGATAATGATCAGCTTGATTCTCCAGATCATCAAGGGATACTCTTAAAGGTCTTCATACAATGATAAACTGAGACACAGATGGTGAAAGACTCAAATAATCCTCCTTGTATTTAACTTCACCTTAAATGTGTTCTTAGTCTCTAATCTAAAACAAAATAAAAAGGCAATGAAAGTCTACAGATCATCTGCACCAATACCACCATTGGTCCTTCTCAAAGCAATAACACAGCCAAACAACTGGGGTAAGCTTAACACGTAGGGTTCCCATGCCCTAAAACACTTCCAGGATACAAACCTGAGCCTGTGAAGGTTTGAAGTGTGTTGAAGCAAACAATTTTCCACTATTCTAAGCTAGATCTCTGCTTATAAAACCTTTGTTTCCCAAAATCCTGTAACATTCTATTCTTTCCTCAAAGATGACTGTTTTCACTCAGCCAGGCAAAAGATTTGTCCATATATGGACAACCCTGAAGACAACAAATGGCTCTTTTCCCAGTCTATTATCAAGCCAGGAAATTAGACTGCCTGAGGTACTCTGCCTTACTTACTCAGTTCAGAGCCGAGAGGAAACATTCTTTAGTTCGTTAATCATTCATTTTCACACGAAGGTGAACGGATGCTTTTCCTTTACAGCTTTAGCAGCAATCACCACCATCAATTACATGGAAGATTAAAGTCCTCACACAGCCATGGGAGATAACGAAGCACTAACGATGACAGTGAAAGTTACAGGGCAGACAGCTGTGTCCTCGAGGGCTTGGTGGAGGGAAGAAGAAAAGTAATATAAGAATTTAAAATAAATATCACACATCAATAAATTCTGCAACACTGAAAAAGTGGAAATAGGAAAAAAGCAAAATCCCTGTGTTTTTAGTAAAGTCTCAGCTATTTTCTTTGCATTCTTAATATTTGAATTCCGTTCTACATAAACTTACAACCCGAACAACACTATGGATATGAAACACTTTACTGCCTGATACTCAGGGGCCTGTAAAGTTCTTTTACCTTTCCATGCACAACTTGCAGTTCCTTGCTATCTCTAGTAAGGAAAAAACCATACATGTGAGGAATCTACAATCTGAATATATCTGAAAAGTAAGTTCAAGGTCCAGAGAATTTAAGACTTTCTAAATGGCCAAGAAATTTCATCCTTCTTTCACACTGAAAACCCTGCAAAGAAATCCCTCTCACAGAGTCAGCTCAGCTACCTAGAAACTTAGTAGCAAGCCGGTATTTGCCTTTTTTAAGTTGCAACAAAGGAAATGATTGAGGAAGCATTAAAACCCAAGCGCACCATAAAAGGCATCTACCAGAAAACTAGCTGCTATTTGCAATAAAGTACATGCCTTATTTAAATGATAACAAATCACCACAGTCCTTATGTCCTATTAAGATATAAAGAATGTATCACAAGAAATATGACCAAAAGCTGGTATTTCAGCTCCTCAGAAGCTGGCATATTTCTTTCAGAAACTTGAGTAGGTGGGACTGTATTTTCTCAATGGAAAAATATGAACTGATGTGTCATAAGCTATTTATGTTTTGTTGGTATTTTTTACATCTTCTGCCAGAAAACTCCTTATTGCCCCTTCCATTTCTTGGTGTCCCAATTGTCTTTTCAGCTGTTTATTTTCTGATTGGCAAGGAAACTACAAAATTCTGTCTTGGTTTTTTTTGTATGCTTTCTTGTTCTCTTCCGTTTTCCTCCGATGAAGACATCCTGCGCACGTTAATCTTTCGAAGTATGTTTCACAATGGAGCCAAGCAGCTCTTTATGCTGCCAGCATTAGTCAAGGCAACAAAGAGCTAAAAGATGGCTACTTAAAGCAGTCACAGAATTGTAACTGCTGGATATCCATCCCCAATACTTCTCAAAAGATTATGAGTATCTATAAAACTACCAGTCTCACTCATTTGACAGCTGCTCTCCCTTGGTAAAGCTGTCAGCATGGGGGCAGGTGTTTGGTCTTTCTGAGGAAAATATCTTCTGAAATGAAGCTGTGATGGGATAATAAATAATCCAAAAAAATTCCTCTTTCTGATGATACTGCATCTACTAAAAAGCTGTGGTAGGAATCAATTAACAATGACAAGTTTTGGAAGGAGGAAAGACCACTGAAAGCACTCTCACCCTTTCAGTAGGTAGCCCTAATAGGTGAGGCATCAGGAATGCCACCTCTGTATTTTAGGAAGATATGGACAGATTAGTTTACATTGCTAAAAATACTGCTATGAGCACTTGGTAGTACTCTCTTTCTTTCCCTGACTGCCACTAGCTGCGCACCTTCCACATGTATAATACATGGGAATTTTACTAATGTATTGCACCTTTGTCAAGAAAAATATATTCACCATAAATCTAAATCTAAACCATGCATAACTTAAAATCTTCAAAGGAAGGGAGCAGGTGCCTAAGTGAAACTGCAACAATTCTAGCAGTTTGCTGTTTAACAACAGCATCTAAAAGCATTATTTCCCTTCCTCCTTTTGCCCATTAAATCAGTCAGATGAAGGGTTATTTCATCCCTCCAGCACAGTAGTCCACTTCAAAATGCCATAGCACTGAAAAACAACTCCTGTTTACATGTAATTATGTGAATACCCAAAGAAGCTGTAGAATGGCAGACTAGTTTACATTTATAGTTTGGACTCTGGTCTCTCCACCATTACCAACAGCATTGTTTCCTCACCACAGCCTCAGAAACAGCAACTGCCATTTATTTGCATAAAGCCTGCTGCTTTTCAAATATGTCACAAGCCCATCTGTTGAGTCAAAGAAAGGGAAGTCTCCAAAACTTTAAAAAAAAATGTTCAGAAAATTAAGTTGAATTCAAGCCAAAGGTAGCAAGTGTCTGTCTATGAGCTTGTAGTATTGCTATGAGCTCATTTAAAAGGGTAAAAGAACTTTAAATATCTTGCAAACCAGATATTAATCTCCTGAAATACAGGAACTTCTTCCTCTCCACTTTTAATAGGGAAAAACTTGGTTATATATCACAAACGAAAACATAAATGGATGTGAAATATTCTTGACTGGGTGGTTCCACTGTGCTCTTCAAAACCTGGAATTAAGTTAAATTGAATTAATTATTCTTATCAAAATCATTATCCCAGTAGCTTTTAAGTGTGTTTGTTAGGGAGCTTTGATGGTCTGCTTCCACAAGTGTCCCAAAAAAAAAAAATTATGTTGACAGATTTTCAGTCCTGAACATTGCACAACTGGCTGGAGGACAAAGCAGGGAGTTGCCTGTCTGCAGCATCCAATCAGGAAAACCATCTCTTTGCTCTAAAATTCCAGCTGCTACAGGATCAGCATTATCCTTACCAATTCACTTTAAATACTAGTCACAAACACTGTGGGAATGAAAAGTCTGTTTCAAGTCCAAAATGCAAGTTACGATTCAGAAATACACCTCTAGTGTATTTCACAGCTGGTGTCCCTTAGTACAATAGCTATTTAATGTTTTGTTTTCTTAAGAAGCTCCACAAAAATATCACAATCCTTTCATAAGCAAAACACAAGCTGCCATCGCCACTCCCATCTTCAGACCAGCAGAGAAAAATACCCTATTTTTTATTAGGGAGAGTTAGTGAAGGAAAGCTGCTTTTCATTTTCTGTCAGACATACACATAAGGAGAAATCAACAGCAAAGCTGTGTAGAAGTTTCATTAGAAAAATACATCATGGCTTGCAATTCCCTCCTTTCTCTTCATTTCCATTTTTTTATAAACACAAAATGCAGGTCATGCCCTTGAGCTTCTGCCAATGTATGATTTTACAGAAAGGCCATGTGAATAACTGAGTGGTTCAATATGAAATAAATGGTGAAAGAAACAAAATAAGAGGATGATAGTTGTTTCAGATGAGATTGCTCTTTAGTAGGAACTGAGTGCACCAATATCTGAAAAAGGAAAACTCACCAGCTTAACATAACTTACTCATTAGTTCAGACCATCCGAGAGTTTCCTTCCAAATTAATTTCCCTGAAATCTGAAGCTAAACCAATCTTTATTTAATTCACAAATGAATTTAGAGACACACCACTCCACTTAAAAGAATAAAGGCCTATTTGAAAATAAAAAATTTAAAAAAATAAATCTATGTATAGTTTTCAACTGTGGATCCAGTTCTTGTTTAAAGAGTTTTACTAGGATTTGAGTAGCAAATTCATCTTTGGCCTGGAAAAAGGAACAGTCACAAAGCAACCATAAACAGAATAAGTGTCTTCCAGCTGTTAAAAAAACATACTTTGCTTTACTTTACAAAATAATTTCATCCTACTGTTTTTAAACCATTTGCAGAAGTTTTCTTCAGCAAGATTTATGCAGAGTTAAGCGAATAAAAAAAAACCCATCGAGTCTTCTGTGCTACAGTATACAGAGAGAACAACTCTGTCTAGCTGTCAAAGCAGACACAAGGTTCAGCCGATGGCTTTCAAGCTTCCTTGAGATCATGGGCTAGAATTGGGAATTACCCATAACACAATTCCATAACATAATTACTGTTATTTTTAATAATACAGAGCCCTTAGAGTACCATTATGACCAAGACAGAAGGGAACCTTTGCAAGTAGTCATTTTTGCTTCCACATCTGCATGCATAAGCAACTGATAGAGTGCCTAAAAAATTCTACAGAACTTTTCACAACATCACACAGGTCTGGCTGAAGTCTAAAAACATCCTGGTGATCAAAGTGTCTGTACACAAGAGGGACCTTTTTTGCTTTATATTTTTTTTTATTGGCTGTATGCTTTCCCAGCTCCTATACCACCATTGCCTTAAATACAGCAAAAATCAGCTGAAATTACTAAACGTAAAACCTCTCCTCTAATCCTCTCCCCTCCAAAACCAAGGCTATACAAGAATAAATAAGGGAATGCTTTTTCCTTTGGAGCATTTTTGAAGTTTTTTCTGATTACAAATTTGACATACATAGTTTTTCACTCTACAAGCTACCACTAAGGTAAATCTCTGTGTGTTGTTTTCTAACTGTGACCAGATAAAAACATTTGGGCACACCAAGCATTCAAACCAACCACTCGTATGTCATGGAGCTCATGTTATTCCATATACTGCCATAACTTCTTCTGAAGTCAAGCAGAGGAAGCCATGTCAAAAAATTAACAAGACAAGTCACTGTGTTCCATGGTCAAAATATAATATTCAGCAGTAGACACTGACTGCTCTCAAGTGACGAAATATAACATGTTTCCACTTCAGATTAAGTGAACTTTTCAGCAAAATAGATAAAATAACATATCAGACAAAAACGTGATTTGGCTTAAACACATACAGTTGCAGCCGACAGAAACAAAGTTACATTGTTTCAACTTAATGCATTTTAGTTTCCTAGACTGAGAAGAAAGAATGCATCTTCATCAGAAAATGTATTCCTGACAGGAGTAATACACACTAGATAGATCTTGACATGAGTAACATGCATTAGATAAATATTTAGTCTATTTGAAAAATTTATGTATCAAGTCCATCCAGCTTTATGCATCTAGCCCCTCTTGCCATATTAATTATGTTGATCCCCTGTTTAAGCATAGTCTGCAGAGAAACAGACCAGAAGTTTTGCTGAAATCCAATTTAGCTACATCATATTTCAAAATATTTTGTAAAAATACTCTTCATGAATAAAAACTTTCAATACTTCTTTGGGGGACCAATGTTAGGAAATTAGATTCATAAAGCACGAACAATCCACTACAACAGAAAGATCAAATTGTAGGAGTAAATACGATAAATAAATAGTGGTGTTTCATCTCCAGCTGGGTTTAAAACCACGACACATGGCAACAGAAATCAATGACAAATCTCACATTAAACGAAGCGGAGCTGCGATTTTTGTTCTGTTTCCAGGAAACACAAATGCATTACATCAGTTGAGATGCACTTCCCATCACGATGACTCGATTACAGAGTCCCTTGCTAAATGACACTTGAGAAGGAAAAAGCTACTGAAAACATCATTGACCTCTCCCGCAGAAGCTATGTATCTTTGCCTTGTGCACAAAGCACTAAAAATTTTAGGAATTCAAAGAAATCAGAGCCATCATTAATAGAACCTCAATGCTACCAACAGAAGATGCAACAACAACAAAAATCCAACAGATGTTTAAAAAGTCAAAAGTAACAAGATGTGCAATTGCCTTACTGACTTGTCAGCTACAAAATCTGCCCCTACAACTAGATTTTGACCTTGTGATTAATTGTAATCAAATTTGACCGTACCATACATGTGTCAGATGAGTTCATGAAAACCAGCAGCTGGGAAGACCACAGAGACATGAACAAGTGTCAGTAGAAGCTCTGCCCATCTTATGAGACAGCAGACATTTCAGGCAGCAAGAAATGGGTGGAGAAAGACGGAGAAGAGAAAAAGCATCAGGAATATCCAGACTTCAGATCTAAAGACCACTGAACTGATTGGGGTTTAGGAGTTACTGGTTTTTGTCTTACTAACTTTGAATTGAACAGGTGCAGAATTGAGCAGAGTCATGGTGTTTCAGTAGAAAAACCAAGCAACAAAAGTTGCTAAAATATGAAGACATATAAAATAGGAGAGCAGCACTTTGGGTGGTACCCAAGTTATACACTGCTCTAAAAAAAGAAAGCATTATGTCAGTATGATGACAATATTTGTATAGCAGCATTTTACCAAAATAATTCATAAATACATAGAATTTTTTTTCAGAACAAGATTATTACCAAACAAGCCTGAGATAGAAATAAACTGCTAAAAACTAACTAAATAAACCCTGCCTTAATTCAAAAGTTTCACTGAACTGCACATCAGGTGATCAGTTGCTAAAACTGAAGGACTACACCTTCACAGGCAGATTTTGCCAGCCAAATAATATAAAAGACACCAGTAAGTAAACATTTAACCTCCAGCAGTACAAGACAGGAAGTGACTGCTATCCATGCTTCTGCATGTAAATGACAAAGTACACACTGAATAGCAGCACAGGAAAGTATCAGGAACCATCACTTAGATTGAAGATATATTACTTTACAGTCACTGTATAATTTTAAAGGTACTTATCTATTTCTCCTTATTTACACCTTTCACTGATACTCTTTCCAAAACCTAATAATTATCTTGAAATTCAAGAGCTCTGATATAGCTTCAGAAAGATTTCCCTACTGATACAAAGATGCAAGTTTGAGTTATGAAAACGTACAAAAAACATTACATCACCAACTGAAGTTCTCCCTCAGTAGGCTTAATATTTCACTTTTTAAGCAACAGCACTGACTGTAGCACAGTTGTGGCCAGACTATATCAGTAAATATATACGAGGAAGAAGGCATGCCCTGAAACCCAGAGCAAATTCATTGCAAAAGGTGAAGTAAAACTGCCTCAAATTTTAATGCTCAAGACCAATAAATGAGGCAAAAAATGGTAAGTGTTCAGAAAACTATGAATTGCAAATACAGTTGAGAAGCATCTGAATAATATCTCCTGGTCTGTCTTCTCTTTAACATATTTTGTCTTCCCTTTCATTTTTTTCTTCCCCAGTCTTTTTTATGATGGTCTTGTCATTTTTATTGTTCTTACCATTTCTCACTAAATATAATGCTATCTGCTAAAACAGTAATTCTTTCCTCAATTAAAACATAACTTAGAAAAGTGGCAGCAGCAGAAATAGATCTGATCAAAACTAATAATTACCTCACACTTCATGCTTTTAGTGCAAGAACATTTAAAGTGGTTTCACTGTTGTCCTTGAAGATAATGATGCACTGTTATGTTTTTCATCCAAAGCTCCCAGATCCCCAGCATCTGGGAGCTGTTTACAGAAAACGACAGACAAAAACACAAATTAAGTCACAGGAAGCTATAGCAACATTCTGCTTGGATCATTAAACCAACATTGTCTGACAGAGGGATCCCCAGATTAGAAGCCAAGTGGTAAAATCTCATTGTGGCTCTGCCATTTTTCTACTTTGCAGCCACTCATCTACTCTGGTAAAGTTTCCCCAGCTACTTGGAAAGATGACAGTGTTGTTCATTTGGCAACTTCCTGGTTTTGAAAATATTCACGTTTGTTGTGAGAACTAGTTTGTGTTCACTCAGTGCTTGGGGCAGGGGCTGGGTAGGCGTGGTGGATATAATTATTTCAGGTAATCTCCAACCATTGACTGACTAAGAAAACTAGTGAATATTCTTGCACTTCTGCCTAATCCCTTTCCTTTGGCATTCTTCAGTAATATGCAAGTGACAAGAGACAATTACTGCCCCATAGCACAAAAAAGGATATAAAGCTATTAGAGAGCATCCAAAGGAGGGTAACAAAGATGGTGAAGGGCTTAAAGGGGAAGACATGATAAACAGCTGAGGCCACTTGGCCTGTTCAGCCTCAAGAAAAGGAGACTGAGGAGAGACCTCATTGCAGTTGACAACTTCCTCGTGAGGGGAAGAGAAGAGGTAAGCACTGATCTCTTCTCTGTGGTGACCAGTGACAGGACCTGAGGGAATGGCCTGAAGTTGTGTCAGGGAGGTTTAGGTTGGATATTAGGAAAAGGTTCTTCACCCAGAGGGCGGCTGGACACTGGAACAGGCTCACCAGGGCAGTGGTCACAGCACCAGCCTGACAGAGCTCAAGTGTTTGGATAATGTTCTCAGGCACACAGACAGTGCTCTCAGGCTCATTAGTGGATTCTTGGGGTTGTTCTGTGCAAAGTCAGTTGTTGGACTCGATGGTCTTGCAGGTCCTTTCCAACTCAGGATAT
>VZTJ01001767.1:809689-828377 GCA_013397795.1 Orthonyx spaldingii | reverse complement strand
TGGTGCGGGGGTTTGGGGGAAATGAGGGTCGGGGGCCCGCCAAAGTGCTGCCCCGGCTCCCGGCTGCTCGGCTCGTGGCGGCTCGATCCCAACCTGTGGGAAGAGGAGAGGAGAGCACTGGAGAGGTGAGGAGCTCGCACTGCCACCAGAGAGCTGGCAGTGCTCCAGCCTCGGGGGATTTTGGGGAGGAACGTGCCCGTTAGGAACACCCAGAGGGGTTTGTGCACGTGGGGCTGCCACACTTGTCCCCTCCCTGCCACCAGCCTGAGGGATGGGGGCAGAGTTAAGGCTGTGCGTGGGTGGGTTGGGCAGGGATGTGGCTGCTCCAGGAGCACCGGGCTGGAGACCCCAGCCTTGTCCCCTGCATGGGGACAAGAGAGCCACTAGACCTGGCAGAGCCCCATGGTCAGGGCAGCGCCCCAGTGCAGCCCTCCTTTGACAGCCGGAGCTGGAGCCAGCCTGTTAGCGGGATAAATATTTCATGTGCCCAAGCTGTGCATTTAACACTTTTCCGCTCCAGCGCCCTGGAGCTCGGCACACGGAGCAGCGGGTTCAGCTCAGTGCCGCCATCGCGTCACCACCGGCGGGGAGCACCGCCTGCCCCCCGGGATCCGTCCCTCTCCCGCCCCGCTGCGTGCTGGAAAAGGACGGGGATGGAATCTCCCTGCTGCAGGTGTTTCAGGGTGACCTTGCTGTCTCCTCTCCAGTTTGGGGCGGGAGGAGCGGATGGGAAGGGAACCTGCGGCGGGCGCGCTCGCCTTTGTGCCGCCCCATGATCCGCTCCTTATTATCCTCGATGAGCCGCGCTAATCCCCTGGATACCCAAAAATAACAAAGGGAGCAGGCGGCAGAGCCGGCTGGATGAGCCTGTACCGCTTAAGTGCTCAGCCACGGGGGCAAGAGAACCCCTGTCAATCACTCTGGGGGTGCGGGCACGCTCCGCTGCCCCTCAAACCACCCGGCTCGGCGCAGGTGCCCCCCAAACGAGGCATCCACTGCCCAGCCCCGCTGCCTGGGAGGGGGGAGCTGCAATTAGTGGTGCCGGTGGCTGGGCAGCACCTGGCCACTCGCCGCTGGCCTCCAGCCACCTCCCGGGCTCGGCGCCTGCCGCCGCGCAGATGTCGGGCACCGGGAACACCAGGCGCTGCCAGCACAGCCGGCCTGGCTGGCACTGCCTGGCAGGAACCTGCTGGCACCGGCCGGGCACCGCGGCTTTGGCTCGTGGGGATGTGTGAGGGGCACGGCCGTGGGGTGATGGATACCTGATGGGGGGCAGAGATGGGTAATGGGGTGGGCACAGCCACGAGATTGTGGGAAAATCCTATAGATCACCACTTCATGGGATGAAGGGATCTTAGAGGTCATCCCATTCCACTCCCTGCCATGGGCAGGGACACCTTCCATGAGACCAGATTGCTCCAAGCCTTGTCCAACCTGCCTTTGGACACTTCCAGGGATGGGGCAGCCACAGCTTCTCTGGGCAACCTGTGCCAGGGCCTCACCACCCTCATAAGGAAGAATTTCTTCCCAATATCCCATCTAACTCTGCCCTCTTTCCATTTAAAGACATCCCCGTTGTCCTATCACTCCTTTCCCTTGTCCAAAGTCCCTCTCCAGCTTCAGATACAGATATTCCAGCAAGAACAGCTGCGACATGGGAAAACAGCTCAGTTCTGCAGGAAAGCTCCATCCCTGCAGTGGGGCTGGCAGCATCCCTACCTGGGGTGCTCGGGCCGGTGCTCGGGCTCAGCTTGGCTCGGGGCACGCCCGATGTCCAGGTGCTGCTCCAGCACTTGCTGCCGGAATTCCGAGACTTGGGATTGCCGATCCTCCTTCTCCTGGCGCAGCCGGCGCTGCCGGGCCAGCCACTTCTCCTCCTCGTTGGTACGGTGGATGAGCAGCGCCGTGGCCGCGCTGCTCCCGGGCAGCGGGAACACGCTGTGGTTGGGGATCAGGCTGGGCACGGGGTGGTGGGAACCCGGTGGCGGGTGCAGAGGGTGCTGGATGGGCTTCGGCGTCGGCAGCACCGAGTCCTTGAGCTTGTCTGCGTCGGAAAAGGGGGGATGGAGAGTCAGGGTGTGGAAAAGGGAAGGCGTTTTGGGGTGAGCATCCCTGTGGGCGGGAGGGACCCGGAGCTGTGGGGCAGCCACTTTCACAGCTCAGCACAGGGGGCTGAGCACTCACTGCCAGCCCAGGCATGGTGCCACCCCGACCCGAGTCAGATGGCACAGGCACCGCGCCGCCGCTCCGAGCCGCCACAGCTGGGCTCCTGGCAAAGCAAGCTGGCAGCCAGGACAGCCCGTCCCCATCGCCAGCCACCTCCCGGGGCCACCAACCTCCTCGGCTTTGCCATCTGGAGGGGACAGGGCACCAAGGCAAGCTGTGGGAGGCGGGCATTACCTGCTCTGCCGGGTGCCAGTGGCTCCACCGGCTTGCCCCGCTCCTCGGCCGGGTGCCCCCGCAGCCCGTGCAGCTCTGCCACGGGGAGAAAGGGCCCCTCCATGGCTTTCACCATGCTCAGTTCCTTCTCCCGGGCGCGCTCCCGCTGCCTCTCCAGCTCCCGCTCGCGCTCCTTCTCCCGCTCGCGCTCCAGCTCCTTCTCGCGCTCCCGTTCCCGCTCGCGCTCCTTCTCCCGCTCCCGGTCAGCTTCTCGCTCCCGCTCCTTCTCCCTCTCCCGCTCGCGCTCCCGCTCCCTCTGCCGCAGCTCCTCGTCCATTTGCAGCCTGCAGAGAAAAAGCAAAACGAAAAGCACCTCAAACCTCAAACATCCCCCTTGGAGCACCCCTAAAATCACCCCTGGATGCCTGTCAGCATCCCCTGGAACACCCCTGAACCTCCAGGCCACCCCCAAACAATTCCTGGGCACCTGCCAGCATCCTCTGAAGCACTCCTAAACCCCAGTCACTAGTCAGCATCCCCTGGAGCACCCCAAAACCACCCTCAGTCCCCTGTCAGTATCCCCTGGAGTGCCCCATCCGTGCCCCCCACCATCCATCGGCCCCTCCGTACCTCTCGGCGGCGAGGCTGGAGATGCGCTCGGACTGCAGGGCGGAGAGGGAGGAGTGGGACAGCTCGGGGGGGTACCGGACCCCCGAGAGGTGCAGGTGCATGGCCGAGGGGTGCAGGGGTGGCAGCGAGCCCGGCGCTGGCAGTGGGTAGAAGGGGGACCGCAGTGCCGACAGGCAGTACGACTCATCCATCCTGGGAACACAGGGATGCTCAGGCAGGCAAGGAACCCCCCCAATTCCCCTCCCAGGAGCCAGATGGGGGCTGCCTTCTGCTGGGAGAAAGGGGTGGAAAGCCCCAAAATGCCCTCAGTGGATAGTGGTCCCACCTCCCCAGACCCCAAAGCTCATCCAGCGGCAGCTGCCAGGGATGCCACGGCTCGGAGGTGCCCACCTGAAGGCAGGATGAGGGAAGGGGTGATGTGTCAGGTAGCTGGGGTGGTAGTAGGCGGCGGCAGTGGCCGGGTCGAGGCCGAGGGGCGGCAGCGAGGACATGCGGAGATCCTCAGCCGTGTGGTAGGGACGGAAGCTCCGCAGGTAATCCTCGGTCACCGCGCTGGGAGGCACCACGTGGTGGACTGGCCGCTGCAGGCTGGGGGGCAAGGAGATGGTCACCACCCCTCCCTGCCCCCCCGGAGAGGTGTCACCTCTCCCAGGTGGGCCCGGAGCTTGCAGGGCATACCCAACATCCTGCAAAACCCCCCCGTCCATTCCAAGCAGACTCACTTGAGAGGTGGGAAGCGGGAGTCCTGCACCACGGAGCTGGGGGGCAGCCCGAAGGAGTAGGGTGTCCCCAAGAGGTGGGAGGGGACAGTGGGACCCCCCGCTTTCTCCTGCGTGAGGGGGGGCTCTGAGATGAGGCGCTCGCGGCCGGCGCTGCTGCTGCTGCCTCGCGACCCTGCTTCCTGCTGGGAGGCAAAGGGGCAGGAACGCCAAGATGGGCATTAGGGGACAGCAGGGGATGGGGAATTCCTTCTGTGTCCCCACCCCAAGACCCCTGATAGGTGCCCAGCGTGCCCTGGCTGGCACCAGAACCAGGAGAGGATGCATCCACCACAGCATCTCCTTCCAAAGCATCCAGGCTTTGGAAGGGCAGCTGGAGGGGTGGGAGGGTCTCAGGGGCTCCATCGGGGGGCCCCAGTGGGAAAGGAGGTGCCGGAGCCGGGGCACAGCCGAGGGTGAGACACCCATTACCTGCCCGGAGATTTACGGCCGCTTTGTTCTCCAGAGCCATTCATCACCCGGGCAGGAGTGACACGGCCGGGGAAATCCAGCCGGCCTTTGATACGGGCCATAACCCAGGGGTCAGCCCACAGCCCCCCCGGCACCAGCACCCTCCCGCAGGGCCCCGGCCGCTGTCCATCAGCCTCCAGCCCCGCTGTCAGGATGAAGGTCACCCCCTCCAGATGGGGAGGGACCCCGGGCAAGGGGGAACCACTTGGGGTGACAAGAGATCCCGCAGGGTCTGACAGTTAGTGGGGTGACCCCCAGCAAGGCAAGTTTTGGTTAAAAATTATTATTTTTCACTGCACCTTCTCCATTTAGCAGCTCAGGAGGAGGAGGATGGCGGCACCCACGGCATCCCCCAGCCCGTGCATCCCTCCCCACCTCATCCCTCCCCACCCCATCCCATCCAGCTTCCCAGCCCCTCCAGGGCAGGGCCAGCCCCAAGGTCACCACAAAGGGTGCCGTGTCCCGCCTCGGGGCCACCTCTGCCGCCTGCACGGAGCTCATTGTGCGTGCCAGGCTCTGCTCTAATTACCTCCCGTCTCGGGCGTCACGCTGCGAGCGCGGCTCTGCCAGACAATCACCGCGCTCGGTTAACCCCGCGCCGGGGGGGACAGGGGGGGACACGGGGGTGACACCGCACTGGGGAGCACCCGGACACCCCACGCACCCCTCTCTGAGCTCCCGGGGATCGCGGCTCCGTTTATTTCCCTCCTCCCCGCCCCCGGCGTTTCTCATCCCCTACCCTCGCCTCTCCGCTTTGTGGTTTAATTAGTCTTTCCAAGTGGCATAATCCCCCCGGGAATCTGCTTGTAGCATGCGGAGGAAAGGAGAACCACTAACGATGCTTCTTAATTAGCCGCTCTCCACCACCCCCCCCCTCCTCCTCCTCCTTCCTCGCGTTCCCCTCCGGATGGCAGCGGGGGGACGATGGCAGCCCCGGGGACAACGGCGGCTCGGGGACACAAATGGGGGCGGCCCAGAGATCCCCTGGGAGCCGTGAACAGCACCCCACACCCCCCATCCTTTTCAGGGGGGCCGGGCACCCCCCAGACACCGCCATACCTGTCTGCCCTCGCTCCTCCACACCCCGTTGACCGTCTTGGTGGGGGCGATGGTGACGACGGGCGGCGTGCTGGGCACGCTGTGCCCCCCCGGGGGCACGATGATGGGGCCCATGGGGCCGCGCTTGGGCGTGCTGGCGGGGGAGCTGTGGTTGGTGGCCGGCGAGGACACAGGGGACGACTCGCTGCTCAGTGAGGACCCTGGAATCAAATCAGAAATCGAAATAAGTTGAGAAAACACCACAGTTAACTGGATGAAATCACCCTCTGGAGGAGCTGGAGCCGTTCCTGACAGGATGCCCCGCTGCGGGGAGCAGGGGTGGGGCACTGGGATGCACTGAGGGTGTTCAGCATCCTGCCAGACCCCAAGCTGGACCCCCATCCTCCCATCCCAAAGGGAGTGGTGCTAAAGGCTCCACCCAACACGGTGGGGTGGGGCAGCCTCTTGCCCCAGGTCCAAAAAGCCCCTTGGCACAAGTGACACCAAAGTGATGCCAGCCCCAGAGAGCCACATCTTCCCAAGGCAAACCCAGAGACTCCCTAACCCAGCTGCAGAAGTTGTCACGGACAAGCCAGGGCCTCTGGAGACACTGGGATGAAGGAGTGACTCCCTGAAACCCTTGGGCAAGGCTTTGGTTTCATTTGCATAATACAGCTGTACTTTAAGTTATCCCCACCCCAGGGATGCAGGCCATATTTCCAGAGGAAAAAATAAAAACAGAGCAAAAGTGGAGAAAAGGAAATGCAGAGAAATACAAATTCCACGTTAACCAGGCCACAGGGAGCCTGGTGTCTGCTCCACAGAGCACCTCGCATTCCCCAAACCCAGCTGGGCAGCCTGGGGGGCTCCGACCCCCCAAACTCTGCTCCTCCATCCCAGAGTCTGGCTCACAGGGAGGTTCCAACACGCCAGCAGGGATCAGCTGCTGGAGAGTGAGGAGCAGTCTGTGGTCACAGGATGAGGGGACAGTGATGCTCCCGGGCAGTGAGCAGGGCACAGAGAGGAGCCTTGGCTCCCCTGAGGGTGCCGGGTGTGTCCTCACCTTCCAGGTGTGCCAGGCCACTCTCCTGAGTGTGCCAGCCAGCTCCTGTCCCATGGGCACTCCAGCCAGCTCCAGGAGCGTGCCAGCAGCATCCCACCCTGCACCCCACCTCCTCCCCGTGCCCTCTCCTCACTCCAGGCAACCCCAGGAGGTAGCCGGGAGGCTGAGTGTGAGTGCCAGGGGAAGCAGGAGCAGCCCCGGGCAGCGGGAGGGATGCCGGGTGGGAAGGATGCTCCAGAAGGACGCTCGGTGGGGAGGATGCTCAGCGGAGCAGAGGCCAAGCGGAGCATCCCGCTGCCGGCCGCCCTCCCCGATTAATGATTCCCGAGTCGCTCCGAATCACTTTCATTTGAAGAGCCGCAAGGCTGGGGGAAGGAGAAAGGCTGTCCCCGACAAAGGAGGCCGATTTGACACCCACTGAAGTCTATCTTGTCAGCGCAAGGCCAACAACAATTAGCAGCCTAATCCCCTCTGAGCTGGGAAGCCATTACTCACCACGCGATAGCGTTAACAATCAATACCATCACAATGAGCCCGGCAATTAATGAAGCTAAAGTCTTACTTCAGAACCTTAATTCTCGCTGTGTGGCTTTAAACGGGAGGGTTTGTGATCGTTATAATTAACTGGTGGTATTCAGCCAGGAGTTAGTCAATGAAACTAATCTGGATTGGAGATGACAAGAGGCACAGTGTGATGGTGTCACCTTTGTTTTCTGACCTCCCGCTTCCCGCTCGGCGATAGCAGATTAGCAGCCCGGGCTGACAGGCAAATGTAATTAACAGCTGAGACCCTGACGGAGAACTGGGAAAAAAGAAGGGAAGGGAGGGGTGGAATTAAAACCCACCCTGCGGACAGCCCCGGGCAGGACAAGAGGCAGCAGCCCCCGGGCAGGCGGTGGCTTTGTGGGGCTTTGCTGGGAAGGGGTCAGTCAGGATGAGCCTTGACAGAGTGGGATGCTGTGGAGCAGCAGGGCATCCCTAGGGATGTCCCAGCACACCTGTGAGCCCATAAAGCTGGAAAAAACACCGTGACCCTGGGTGGATCCAGCATCTCCCATGGTGGGAAGGGAAGTGGGGTGAGCATCTCCCGTGGTGGGAAGGGAAGTGGGGTGAGCATCTCCCGTGGTGGGAAGTGGGTGAGGATTTGAGGGAAAAGCAATTCATTTCCTGCTGCTAAAAACCACAGCAAGGAGAGAAAGCCCCTTCCCAACACACACCCAAACCCACACGGATCAAAAACCTCTGGGATGGGCCACCTGAGGCACCCAAATGGGCGAGGGAGGGGTTTTTGCAAACAAACTACACAGGTGTTAAGGGGAAATCCAAAGGGAATGTGGCTGCTTCTCTCCAGTGCCACAAAATCCATGCCCAAACCTGCTGATGTCCCTTGGGATGGGCTGAGCAGCACAGGGAGGGCACAAGCTGTGGGGTGTAGGGGGGGAAAAAAAGCAAAGTAATTCCCCAAACTCAATCAATCGCTCCAAAGGAAGCAGATGGGTTCCAGAGGAAGCAGCTGGGAAAAACCAGGAGCTTCCAGTGATGGGTTCCAGAGGAAGCAGCTGGGAAAAACCAGGAGCTTCCAGTGAGGATGAAACATCACCAAGACCTGGTTCCCTCAGAGCTACAGGGACCTGGCATCCCCACACGTTTCCTTGGGAGCTTTAGGTCACGGCTGTGCCAGAGATTTTGGGGCTGCAAGGAGGGTCTTGTAGATGGCGCTTCCAAAAGGGGATTTTCCAAAAAGAGCCTTGCAAAAGGGGTCATGGAAAAAGGATTGTGCTAAAAGGGCCTTTTAAATAGGGTCATCCAAAGAGAACTTGCAAAAAACTTCTTGCAGAGGGGTTGGGTGTCTTCTCCAGGGATCACACTGCCCAGGCCGCGGGCAGTGATCCAAGCAGAGCACCCACCGATGCAAACGGCAGGGATAAAGATTATTTCATCCCAAACTGGTGACACCAGCAGCCTCCTGAAACACTTCCCAGCCTGGGGACTGGCAGCCTCCCCACCTGGGTGTGGGAGCCCCGGCAATTCCCATGGGACACGCTCCCTGTGGCAGTGGGGACCTCGGGGTGCTCCAGGAGCAGCTCACACCCAGCATCCACATCCAAACAGAGAGCGGGGTGTGATGGAGGATGTGGGTGACGAGAGGTGGGGACCTCCTGGGGCTGTTTAGCTGGGAGAAATGGCTGGGGAAGCAGCAAATTCGAGGAAGCTCTGGACAAAGCAGCATGGGGAGAGGGAGCAGAGCTGGTCCCGGCCATGCCGTGCTCTCCCAGGGCACCGTGAGTGACACAGCACTCGGATTTCTCTGGATGAACTGAATTCCCAAACTGCCCCCTCGAGACATGATGCCGGGGAAAGGCATTAGGTGGGGAATGACAGGAAAACACTGGCTCCAGCTGCTGGGAAAGGCAGCGGTGTTTGTCACCCCCCTGTCCCTGTGCCCACCTCGGGGCTCCTCGGCTTGCTTGGCGAGCTTGCGGAGGGCGGCGGCGAAGCTGGAGGAAGGTGCTGCCTGGACGGACAAAGTGCTGCTGGTGGCGGGGCTGCCATTGGGGACGATGGAGCCGTTCAGGGGCGACGGGGTCAGGGGGCTGACGGTGGCCGTGGTGCGGGTGGCGGTGGAGAGCATTCCTAGTGACGGCGACTTCGGCTCATGGCTCATGCCTGCAGACGAGAGAGCCCGGGTTAAACAGGCATACGTGATTTGGGATCCCCAAAATCCCCCAGGAGCTGGAAAAACCGGTGGGACAAACAAGGTCTTTCCTCTGGTTCACCATCCCACCCCAAAATGCAGCCTGAATTCAGGCAATGGAGGAGAAGCAGGTCCCCTGTGCCAGCATCCCTCTGAACCCCTGGATAATGGAGCAGGGGGGTTCAGTGGGGCTCTGCAGGAGTGGCCAAGGTGTTTTGGGGGACACAGGGACTTCAGCATCCTGATGGAAGTGATGGGAAGAGGTGCAGTTCCCTGGTTCACGTAGTGCTGCCAAAACCCAAAGCATCACTGCTGCACCCCTAATTGCCACTATTGCACCCCAAAATCCCCACCACTGTACCCCTAAATCCCCAATATTGCATCCCTGGATTCACAGCACTGCACCCCCAAATTCCTATGGCTATGTCTCTGGATTAACAATATTTTATTGCTGGGTCTTCAGCATTGCACCCCCCAAATCCCCAATAACACATCTCTGGATCCCCAGAACTGCACCCTTAAATCCCCCCCACTGCACCCCCAAATCCCCAATATTTCATCCCTAAATCCCCAGAACTGCACCCTTAAATCCCCCCCACTGCACCCCCAAACCCCCAATATTTCATCCCTGAATCCCCAGCACAGCACCCCCAACTCCCCACACTGCACCTTCAAATCCTCACCCCCCCAAACCCCCACCACTGCACCCCAAAGCACCGAGGTGCCACAGGGCGCAGTGACCCCAAAAGCGAAGTTCGGGTGCTGAGCAGGAGGGTGCAGGCCCCCCCCGAGCCCCCTCAGCTGTCACACAATTGCTCCAGGGCTCTCCACCTCCCAAAACAGCAACTGCTGATGTCAGGGCCCTTAAAATAGACTTCACCGAGCAGCTTCATTAACACCAGCCTAAAATTAGCCCCTCTCCCAGGTGGGCAGGAGGACGGGGGGGTCGTGGGGCAGCCCCCAGCTCCCTGCGAGCTTGGAGGCGGCTCGAGGCATTGAGACCCGGAACACCCGGAGCATCCAGTGCGGAGGGCGGAGGGAGCATTCCCGGAGCATCCCACGGCAGCGGATGGCCCGGGAGCGCGGCGGGCGCCGCGGGAGCCGGGGGGGCACGGGGAGCACTCAGCGTTGATTAATCTTTGCCCCCCGGCCCCAGGAGAGGCGGCCGGCGCGGCGGCGCGCTCCCCTCTGCCCTCATTATACAAGCATTTATTAACTCCGGTGCTCTCAGCCATTGACTGCCGCCTTGTCGACACGCTCGGCTCATGTAAATTCATTACCAGAACAGCTGGGAAGTCAACCCGCCACGCCAGCCCGGCCCCGGCACCCCCGGGCTCCGCGCTGGCACCCCCGGGCCCTGCTCCAGCCCCGGCGGAGGGCTTGGTGCTCCCCCGAGAGCGGGCACCGGGATCTGCCCGCGGCACCAGTGCCCACGCACCGCCCAAAGGGGACTCGGCACTCCAGGCACAGCCTGCAACTGCCTGGCACCCCCTGAGCACCGTCCCACAGCCACCGGGCACTGCCCCACAGCCACCGGGCACAATCCCGCATTCTCCAGGCAATGCCTGGCATCCCCGTGGCACAGCACCGCATCCTCCCAGCACTGCCCCACATCCACCAGGCACAATCCTGCATCCCCGGCACTGCCCCACATCCTCCAGGCACAGCCCTGCACTCCCTTGGCACCTCCCAGTGCCCCCCAGTTTCTCCCCACTCATTAACCCCAGCACAACCCCCTCTTCCAGCCCCAGTCCAGGTCTGGAGACGCTTTTCCAAACATCCGGCGGGATCAGCGGGCTGGCGCACGGGCACGGGGCTGGCGCCAGGGCACCCCCCGTGTGATGCTCAGCTGATCCCCGCGGCCCCAAACGTCTCCCGACCAACTCATGATCCCGGTGGGATTTGCCAGGCGAGCGCGGGGCAGCCGGGAGCCGGCGAGCGGCCGGGCAGCTTGCGGGGAGCCGGCGTGGCCCCCGGGCTGAGCCGTGCCGCTGCCCCAGCCGCGCTCCAAACCAGTTCTGCCGCTCCCTCCCGGTGATAAAATCGGCGCCTCCGCCCCGGCTGGGGCCCGGGCAGCGCCGCTCACCCGCCGTGCCCCGCCGGCGCTGGCGTCCGTCTGTCCGGGCGTCCCTGGGCTGCTCCGCGGGCCGGCTGCCAGCTGGGGAAACTGAGGCACGGAGAGCTGGCTGGGCGGGAGCGTCCACCCGGGGATGGGATGGGATGTGGGGCTGTCCCCCCATCCCTCCGGCAGCCCGTCGCCGGCACGGCGTGGGTGCCACTCACCCCTGCGGGTGGCTGGGGACGCCGTGACGCCCCACGGTGAGGTGGGGCCCCCCCAGCTCTGCCCCTCCCCGGCAGATCCGTGCGGAAAAACAGGTCAAGTTTGGTGCCTGGAGCAGCCCGGGGTCATGAGAGCGGTTGCCTCAGCAGGGCGGGGAAATGAACCCCAAAACGGGACCGGCTGTCCCTCCGCTGTCCCCAGCCCTGTGCGAGTTCAGGGCTGGCACTCCCATGAGCCCCTCCCTGCTGCCCGTACCCCCCACACCAAGGCAGGGGGGCTGTGGGGACACCCGGGTCCCCCGCTGAGGCCACACGGGGGGTTGGGGAGCGGGGAGAGGGCGATGTGTCACCCTGTCCCCGTCCCTCCCACAGCATGTGCCCGGGCACGGCAGCGCAGGGAGTGCCTGGCATTCCCGGTGCCCGCTGGCCGCCTGCCCGGCAGCAGCAGCAGGAGGAGAGGGGACGGCGGGGTCACTGCCACGCTCCCCTCGCCCTTCCCCGTGCCACTCCTCCCCGCAGCGCCGCACACGGCACCCGCCGCGGGGCTGGCACCTCCGCGGGCACCGGACCCCAACCCCGGCTCCTGGAGCGGCGCCCCCGCCCCCCCCGGTCCCCCGCACCCCCGGCTCGGGGCTGGGAGCCGGGAGCTGGGAGAGTGCCATGTTCTCTCCATCTGCTCCTGATGATGCTGGCGGGTTTTTTGGCAGCGGGAGCCTCCTCCGGCAGCGAGAGCAGAACCAGTCTGGCTGCCTGGTGGGGCTGGAGACAAATAAAACCCCTTGGCAGCCGCCGCGGGCAGGCAGGAGCGGGCAGCGAGGGGCAGGGATGGGCTCCCAGCGCCCTGAAATCCCTGGGCACGGGGTACAGCTGTCGGGACACGGGAAGCAGGCGGGTTGGGCACCCTGGCTCCCGATTGCCCCTTCCCAGCACCTTGAAAGGCCTCTAATGAGCGTGGAGTGCCCTTGGGAGCAGATTGCCATTGAACTCGACCTGCACCAGCCGCCCGCTCTTACAGCAGCTATTTTGAGCTCCCGGGCTCCCAAGTGCTGGAACTAATAATTTATTACCAAATACGATCAGGCAGCAGCTCCAGCCCCTGGCAAATGGAGCGGAAAAAAACCCAGTGCGGCGGGAGGCCGAGGGAGTGGGGAGAGACGAGAGCATCCCGCATCCTTCTCCCCCGGGACGGATCCGCACCCACCCCGCGGGAGCGCGGCTGGGGGAGCCCGCTTGGCCAAGCGCTCTGGAAGGCTCCACCACGCTCGCTGCTGATGGTTCCCCGAAGGATTTGGGGTGACGAGGTCCCCCCTCAGCCTTTTCCCCCTTCTCTCAGCGCCTCTGCTCCCGCTCCGGAGCCGCATCCAGCTGCACGCTCCAAGCAGGAACAGCTGCTCCGCATGGATTTTCAATGCTAATGGCCTCGCATTGTCAGCCCCCCTCCCGCCGCCTGAATGCGGCGGGCAGAGCCCCAGGATGGAGGGCAGGGTGCCCACCGTGCCCCTGTCACACGCCCCACCACCCCCCTGGGCAGGGGACAGGAAGGGGACAGGAAGGGGACAGGCGGAGGGGACCGGCTCCTCTCCCGGCCATGTCCCGCCCAGCCGCCGCCGCACGTTTCCACCCCTCATTAAAGCAGCTCTGCCGCCGCACCTCCAACATGCTCCATTAATTAATTAATTGATTGATCGGAGCCCGTGCTCCTGCCCTTCCTCCCTCCCCACCTCCCAGCACGCAGCCGAAACGAAGGGAAGTGGCCGGAATTGGTGTCCCCAAGTGTCCCCAGGTGCGGGGAGATGCAGGCGCGGTCTCTGTCCAGTTTTAGGGTGCTCAGGGCCCTGAAATTGGAGGGGCCTGGATGGGTCCCCCATGGTGAGGAGCACCTTGGTGGCCAAGGGTGGGATTTGGGGCTCCCCGTGGAGCCCGGCGCGGCACGGAGCACCCAGCACTGTTACCCGGCTGGGCCTCCATCGATCACTCCTCCACGGACCATTGATCCGGCAAACGACAACAAGCAAACTGATAAGAGCTCGTTTGGAGGGCACAGCGCTGGGGATGGAGCGGTGCCGGGGGCTTCCTCTCCCTCCCTGTGCCCAGCCAAGCAGCCCTGGGAGCCCTGTCAGCCCTCAGGAAATCGGGCCAGGGCAAAATGTACTTCAAAGCAACTTTCTTTCCCGTTTCGAAGCTGGGGGCTCTGAAAATCAAGCCCCTGTGCCTCATGGGTGCTGCTGGGCCCTGAACTCCCCTCTGCAGCTTCAGGGTTGGGTTGGCAGCTCCTCTTGACTCCTGATGCCCAGATCCAGGTGCCAGCTGTCTTCTGAGGATCCCTCTGCTGTGGGGGAAGTGGGGTGCAGCCCTCAGCCCTTGGCACTGGTGTCTTCTGGGGCTCAGCGGCTTTGTGAGGCACTGGGCACTCTGTGGGGCTGCCAGGCATCACCTGGGAGAGACTGGGAATTGCACTGGGATGCTGGGAATTGCCTGGGGGAGGCTTGGGCATTGAACTGGGATGCTGGGCATCCCCTAGGAGAGAGCTGGGCACTGCACTGATGGGCACTTAATGGTGCTGCCAGGCACTCTTTGGTGCTGCCGGGCACTGCATGGCAGCATTAAGTAGTGCCACCGGGCATTCCATGGTGCCACTGGGCATTGCACGATGGCACCGGGCACTCCACAGAGCCCTTGGGCAAGGCACGGGTGGGAGCCAGGCGCCACACGGTGCTGCCAAACCCGGCACAGCACCACCAGGCGCGGCCCATCCCGAGCGTGGGCGCTGCCTGGTGCATGCAGGCTGCCCTGCCATGCCCACAGGCCCGTGTCCCACGTCCCCACGTCCCCAGGCTGGCGCAGGCGTGCGGCAGCAGCGCATTGTTTTGGGCGCAGGATCCCTTGCCCAGCAGATGGCAGGTATAACAAAGCAGCTTGCTGCGGCCAAGCCAATTATTTATCTAATTATGATTTACCACTTAACCACATGATCTTTCTGCAGAGTTGTAGGCAATTAAAACCGGGGTGATTATGTGGATTATGCAAATCGGCTGGAGCCGGGCAAATAAAATTGGAGATTAGAGTTTCACGCAGGCTGGATCTTGCACGGGGCAGGTCCTGGAGGGGCAGGGGCAGGGCAGGGGGGCTGCAGAGAGGGGCAGGGGGCTGCAGGCAGGGCAGGGGCAGGGGGAGACAAGGCCAGGGGGCTGCAGGGAGGGTGGGGAGCTGGGACTCAGCCACGGGAAGGACTGCAGGACACAGCTGGGAAGTGCCAGGACAAGGTGAGCGGACACCTCGTGCCACCCGCTGCCTTCCAGCTGCTGTAATCCCCTCCAGCACTGGGCCTACAGCCAAAAACTGCCCCCAACACGGGGTGGGTGCCCACAGGGGACCACCACTGCTGGCACCAGAGTCTTCCCAGCAACTGCTTCAGCTGCACCCCAAAAAGCAGAGAGGGGTTACAAAGCACAGCTCCCATCCCTTGCCCCATCCACAGGGCAGCTCATGACAGGCTCCGGGGGCAATTAATAACAGGTACTAATAACAGGTATTAATAATGAGTATTAATAAGGAGCATTAATAACTCTGCCTGGCAGATTACGCCGCCCGCCCGGCTTGATATGAGATTTATGGACGGCGCGAAGTCCGGAAATACAGGAGTATTAATGGTAATTCCTCGTGTCCTAGCAAAGGTCACCGGCAATCTCCATCAATCCCACGGCAGAGCCGAGGCCTGGGCAGGATGGGGGGATCCGGGCAGGATGGGGGGATCCGGGCAGGATGCGGGGGTCCGGGCAGGGTGGGGGGATCCAGGCAGGATGGGGGGANAGGGGAGGTCTGGGCAGGACGGGGGGGTCCGGGCAAGATGGGGATCCCCCTTCACTGCCGGGATCCCCCCGCAGTTTATGGCAGTGCAGATGGCCCAGCACAGGCCAGAGGGAAGGTTTTACCTTGGGGTAAGAAATTATCCCTGGCACACAGCGAATTTGCTGCGTGGATTTTCATTTTCCCAATGCTGGCGCCATCTGCTCCCGATGGGTGCCCCACGTCCCTGGCTTTGAGCTATGCAGAGGTCTTGGGAAGACCTTGGATTTCTCCAAGCCTGGGAGTACCCGCAGTGTCACCAGGGCCACCTCGATGGGTGTTCCCTTTTTCATGGAACCCCTCAAAGAAACGAGGAAGGTTTAAAGGAGCAGAGATGTCCCTGGAGCCAGACTCTGCTGGGGATGGGGACACTCTGCCAGCACTGGGGGGACAGACCCAGAACGTTCCTCATGGCAGGGAAGATCAACCAAAACCCCAGCAAGGGGAGCAGACCCCTCTTCTCTTCCCACGCCGGGATTTAGGGTGATTAGTACCGGTGATCCCTGGGAAGACTGGCCCGTGCCCCCACGAGCAGCATCTTCCCTTTTCGCCTACAGTAATCCTCAGCCTTTCCAGCAAATTATTAAAATTCACTTATATTTAATCTGCCTGCTGGAATTAATTGAATTTTTACGCTTGGCAAATGTCAGTGGGTGCACGCTGCCTCCCAACGGGGACCCTGCTGCAGGTGCAGCCCCCGGCTCTCGCACTCCCCAGGGATAAATCCCACCCCGGAGCAGGGGACAGGGGGCCCACAGGCCCTGCCGGCAATGGGCAGAGGGATGCCAGGATGCCAGCACCCTCCCAGCTCTGCAGGAATGCTCGGTGACACCAGGCACGCATCCTGTGGCGGAAGGCTCCCCAAACCCCACGGGATTCCCACTGTGGTGGCTCTGGAGGGGACAGGAAGAGCCCCCTCTCCCTTTCCCACAGCCGTGCCGGAGATGCCAGAGCCCTGCCTGGCATTGTGGCCGCCCTCGGGGTGATGAGAGCCTTCCTCCTCTCCCCATCCTCCTCCTCCTCGCAAATTGCCAAAGCATCTAATTTGCCCGCTGGGAAGGCCGAGGGAAAAGAGCCTCTATTTTGCCGGTAATAAGCCCTCCAGACAAAGGCGGGATGAGCCATTCAGCACTGGGAAGGGGGAAGGGTCCGGCCCCACGCCAGAGCGGTGCCAGGGGCTCGGGAAAGCCAGAGGTTCCCTCCTGGTCGACACTGGGACACCCGCACAGCATCCCGGCCTCACCCCGGGATGACCCCGAGCTCCCGGACGGGCGGTGGGAAGGCCAAGCCAACCCCAGGCACCGCGCTGGGGACACTCCGGCCCCGCAAACTGACCCCAATTCCCGACCCCACGTGGCCTCACTCGCTGTCCCCCGTTGGGAACAGCCCCGTTGCCCGCTCGGGGATGCTCTCCCCACCCGCCGGGATGGAGAAGTTCACGGTCGAGCGAGGAGTTCACGGTCGGCGGGAGCCACGGGGGACCCCGGGCCCCGGCGGGCAACTTCCAAACTTGACTGGCGCTTGCCCCCCTCCACCGCCGCCCGGGATTATCATAAATTAAGACGTAATTACTCCATGGAAATTTACAGCACAAAGCTGCGGCGCTAACAAGTGTGTTTGGCGGCACCGGGGGGAGATACAAAGCGCTATTGTCTGGCAGGCGCCAAAAAAGCTGCTCTGCCCCCAAACCCGCACATCCCGGGGACAAGGGGCGAGGGTGGGGATGGCGATGGGGCGGCACCACGGCAGCAGCGCGGGGAACCTCGTTTGTTTGACACGGAGCCCCAAAAGGAGGGTCCCAGCAGGGAGGGGTGGGTGAAGCCTGCCCAGGGTGATGGGTGCCCCTCAAAGAGGTGCCACAGCTCTGCTCGCCAACAAAAACATCTCCTTTAATCCCTCAGCTCCCACCCATGGGTGCTGCACCCAGCGAAACCCCCCCCTCTAAGCCCTTTTCCCCAACTCCAGCACACAGGGGGTTAAAACTAAACCCCCTGGGGACCTGGAAGGGGGGGACACACGGGGACCAGTGCCAGCGCTGGCGTGTGTGTCCCCCTCCCCCCCCGGTGCTGCCACATTCCCCCAGCTGTCACACGCATTAAAAAATAATAATAATCAACGTGGCAAGAAAATTAAAAAAAAAAAAAAAAAAGAAAAAGAAAAAGAACCAACAACCCAACCCAACAAAACAGTGCGAAAAAATTCAGGCGGCTAAAACAAATCCAGCAATAAAGGAGCTGGGATCCTCGGAAAGCTGGCTGTGCAATTAAGCAGTTTTCTGCTGTACGCCGATAATCACCTAATTATACTATTAATGACAGTTCAACCTGCTCGGAAATAAAAGGACATTCTTCCATAACAGGATGCCAGCTGTTTGTTACAGATGTCAAACATCTTTAAAGCATTATTATTAAAAGAAGGGGGGAAGGAAGAAGCTTGGGGATGCTGAGGCACAGCCGTCTTCCCCCTCAGAGCATCTTGCAAGGGGTGAGGGGGTGTTCGGAGCGTCACCCCCACTTCGAATCCGGGGGGAACAATCTGTCAGAGGGGCTTTTTCGGCGGGGGTCGATGTTTGGAGTCGTAAATCCCGCACGTCGGGCTCGCGGCGAGAGGCGCCTGGGTTTAATTAAGCGCAGCGTTCGGGAAATAAAAGTTAAAAATCAGTCGTAAAATTAGAGGGAGGGGATGCTCCCGCTGCCAGGCCCGGGGCAGGGCCGGCCCCGCTGCCCCCCCGGCCGCCACCGCCGGTGCCTGGAGCGCGGCTGCCGCCGGCGGTGCCCGCGCACGTGCCGCGGTGCCGTGCCAAGGAGCATCCCGGCAGGTGCCGACAGCCGCTGCCAAGGCGAGGGAAAAGGGGGGGACACGCCGGGAAGAAAGGCAGCACCTGCTCCCCTTCCGAACCCCGCGGCGGCCGTGGAGGTTCGGAGGTGAGCGGTGCCCGCTGCGCCCCCAGGGACTGGGGTGCGGCGCTGCCAGGGGGGCAGGGGTGCCCCAGATCGCCGGCCAAATTCCCGCTGGGGTAATTCCGCCTCTCCCCCGGCGGCTCCGTGGCTCCATGCTGGCGCAGGCGTTGCCGGGGGGCAGCCGGGTGCCCACCCGCCCTGGGGTGATGCCAGCCCTGGCGGTACCCACCCACCGGCTCTGCACCCTGTCCTACATAGCTACAGGCAAATCTGCCTGTAAAACCGTCAGGAACCGGGTTTAGCCTGGGAATAAAGAGATTACGGAGGGGGGTGGGAAAGAAAGGAGGAAGGGAAAAGGGGGTGTCTGGGAATAATTCACCCCCTGCCCGCTGTGTGACTGCTGCTGTCCCGGGTGCCCGCGGGGCCCTGGCACGGGCAGGATGGCTGCAGAAAGGCACCGGATTTTGGGGGTGCGCACCCACCCACTCAGAGCTGGGGGGCTGCGGTGGAGCCCCCTCCCCAGGGCAGCACCCCCTGACCCCTTGGCACGCGCTGGGCTGGCACCGGCCCCGCTCGCCAGACAGGATCCAGCAGGAAAAAACCATCTGGGAAGCGTCCCCCGAGCCCC